>JAYJMB010074279.1:0-23261 GCA_036873735.1 Pouteria campechiana | reverse complement strand
GGAATATCCTCTAGTTCATTCCAAAGGCGACCAGTTCCGGTCATGACGTTCCGTTTGCGTTCATTTCATCCCCAACAATCATGAAGATAGGAACTGACTTAAAATGCTAGATCAATCATTTTCATTTGAATTAATTGTGTATTATTAATCAATTTGGTCATCATTTTTATCATTATCATAGGATCACTCATTATTTTAAAGTTTTAAATGAATTATTTTTCTCTTTGGCATACTTATCCTCAAAACATGTTGGACATCTAAATATACTTTGTTTCATCATTCCTAATGTTTTCTAGGATTTTTCTCTTAACGTTTCTATTTTATATTATGGATTTATTTAATTATATTCTTCTAATCTGAGTTAAGCAATAAAGTTCTATTCATGCATGAATGAAAGAAATAAATATATGTAACTGTTCATGCATGAATGAAACAAATAAATATATGTACTAAATATGGATAATACTAGCGTAAGAGAATTTATGTATGAATTGTCATACTTGTACTTACCTTTTCTCTCAGTTTTTGACTTGTTTGAATGTGTTCTTCTTTATCCAATGTCAAGAAGCCATTTGTCTTTTGATAGAGCTTTATAAATCCTCTTCTCTTCATCTTCTTTCTCCAGCCCATAACCTCTTGATGAGAAAGAATTATTTGTGATTTTGGAGGAAGGACCCTTCTTCTAATTCTTTTTCTTTTTCACTATTGTCCTTCTTTTTCTTTTCTTGCCTTCCTTCTCAGCTTTCTCCTCTTCAACTTGCTCTAAATTCTTGCTTTTAATGGCAAGTATTTCATAGATTTGACTTTCCTCACTCTTTTCTTTCTTTGCATCATACCATGCCAAATCCTTTTCTTGAATCTCAATCTTTTCTTGAGATTGCTCCCCCTGAATCTATGATAGTTCATTAATTTATAATTATTTTGTTCCCATAGATTAATTATCTTTCTTTTCTTCTTCTTCTTCTTTAGGAGTTTGTTCCTCCATTTCTTTATTTCCTACACTCAAATTTATCTTAGCACTAGCATTAGTATCATTTGAGTGCAAATTAGCTTGCCCCTCAGAAATAGCCTTTAAGCTATCCAATATTTCTCTTCCACTCTTATAGGTTAAGACACATTTGTAGATGGTGGGGAAAAGAGCATGCAATAGGGTATTCATAGCCTTGATATTCTCTTTTTGTGCTCTCACTTCATCCTCATTAGAGCCAATAAAAAGAATTTTCCATAACTCAAGGTCATTGGCCATAAGATTAATCTCCAACCTTCTCTTCCATTGTGCATAATTAGATCAATCGTAATATGGAAGTTGGGAGGTAGAATATCCTTCATAGAACATAGAGGATGATAGTATTGGGCTAGCCATGTGGATCTCTATAATTACTTATGTAACCCACTATGATACCACTTGTTGGCTCCCTTTAGTATACTAGATTGGCTTAACCCAAGAGTGGAGGGGTGAATTGGGTTAATAAAATTTTTTTGCTTGACCCTGATTTAATTAAGTTTCGCTCATTTTTGCTCTTGTGTGAGAATCTTAAAAAAAATAAATAATAATGTAATAAAGTACAAGAAGATAAAGCAAACAACACATAAACAACACACACAATACTTTTTTATAGTGGTTCAGGCAACCGTCCCTAATCCACTCTTCCAAGAGCACTCTTCTCTCATGACATAGGTTGCACTATATCTCTTATAATAGAATACAATAATGCACCTAGCATTCTTCTAGATTCTAGCTCTAGGGGGTGTAATAACTAGCTTCTTACACTCTTTTGGATTCCAGCTCCAGGGGGCGTAATAACTAGTGCTTGTTACACTCTTCTGGATTCAAGCTCCAGGGGGCATTAATGTAATACCTCAGGTGTTGATTTTTATAATTTGGTACTTTAATACTTGAGTACATTAAAGTTGTTTTAATTGTAACTTAAAAGAGAGATGAATTGAGCACAAGAATATATTTAGAAGAAGTTGAAATTGAAATTGACATCACTTTTATTTAATTTTTGACATGGAATGTTGATGATTTAAAACAAGTGTTCAATACAAAAGTTATATCTATTTAAATTACCATAATAATTTACCAAGAATCATATGAATTAGATATGATATGAGGAAGTTAGAGGTAAAATACTACAACTATCTCTAGAGCTTCATATTATGTTGAAATAAAAGGTATCAATTTGAGGTAAAATTACTCATACGTGGAGGCTAAATCAGAATAAGTTATAAACATAAAAGTTGTATATCTTGAAATTATCTTTCCAATGCATTAAGAATCATATGAGGACAATATGGCCAACATATCAAACCTATTCCGGGTAGCAAGTTAGTGTTGCGATAGTGAAATTTTTTGTTGCGACACTGATTCAAAAAAGGGGGAAATGGGCAGCGAGTTAATGTTGTGGCACTAGATTTGTGTGGTGCTTTTCAGCCCCTTTTCATTTCATTTTTTTGCCATCTCTTCTTCTCCATGCCCAGCTTTTTCCCTAGCCCCTTATGTCTTAACATTTTGTTATTTGAGCAAAAAACCCATCTTGTTTATGCATGGAATAGATCAAGCATGCTTCTAAGTTGGGTTTCTTCAATTAGGATGATTAGGAAAGGAAGAAAAGTGTATATTCTATAACCCATGGTGGGTTTTGACAAATGGGAGTCAGTTTTTTCTTCTATGATCCAAGTCATGCACGAAATCAAAGGAAAGTTGGTTTTTCCCAATTCGATTTACATTTCTTTTTGCTAAACTAGGTTTCTAAAATAGTGAAGACTTTAGGAAATTTCATGATTTATGCATAATTTGGATGGGGAAAATGATTAATGAGAGTGGTTTGAAACTTCCTTGGGCATAAGAATCATAATTTGTGTTGTGGTAGGGTTTCATAGAAGCATGAATAGTGATTTTGGGAAGATGAACTTGTATAATTTGGTATGGATCCATGGGGAAAATGCCTAAGTTATGAATTAAAGTGTTTTGGATAGTATGTGAGAATGAGAAACCCAATTTTTAATGATGAACTAAGTAAAAGATTGGAAAGGGCTTTGGTATAAAGAGTATTTGAGCAATCAGTTGATTGAGTTAAGAGTTAAGTGGCTTGTTCCATGAATACTTAATCATTTCTTGTATTGAATATAGATTTTATATGATTAGAAATGAAATTCTCTTAAGACACTTTGTCAAAAGGTTTGAGTTAAAGCATGCCTATTAGATGTTCAATGAATTATATCAATGAGAGAAGAGACAAAGTGTAACTAAAAGATTTTATAACAACTTCTAAGTGGTCAGGGAAGAAGATATTCAATTGACTTAAATGGAGGAATACAATGATATTTTTGAGATGTTAATGAACTTTAGCTTGAATATGTTATTAGAGAAAAACTTGAATTAAGTGAAAATCCCCAAATTTGACCCATGTTGGGATATCAAATTTATGTCTAAAGGAATAAGAGGATTCTTGAATGAATGTTAATGAAATTAAGTTGGAAACTTTATTGAAAATCATAATTTCCATATACAGGATCCACTTGGGAGCTCAGTGGTGGAAGGACTGAAAGATTGAATTGAAGAGTTTTGAGATTTGGACCTCATAAGGTAAGTAGGCTTTCTTTTGAATATATTGCTAAAAGGGAATAACAAATATCCTATTGTTAATATTTGTGTATATACGAGAATATATGTATGGATGGGAATATTGGATATCCCATGCATTTTTGTTTTGTGATATATATATATATGTGATGTATTAAGATAGAGAATATCCCATGATTCTTATGAATGCATGGGGAGATGATTGATTTGAAGTGTCCCGGAATTATTATATGATGAATGAGTGAATGTGTGTATTAGTGAAAGGGTGTATATACTACATGGCTATGATAGAAATGGTTCACCTTGAATTAATGTTTGCATAGATATGACTATGATATGTTGTTATTAAGACAAGAAGTGCCTGTATGGCACTATTATGGTATGAAGTGTTAGAATTATTTAAATTTGAAATATTGTGTTTAGCCTATGATATAGCGAGTTATGATATGTGATATGATCGAAATGTTTAGAAGATACATTATGTGATGAGGAATTGAGCCTCATGGACATTGTGATGTAATTATTCATGATTTGCTATATTGAGATTTAGAACATGTTGTTCAATCTTACTATTATTTTTCTATTTGCCTACTTATTGAGTTGTCCAGATTCACACCTTCTTATTTTAATTTTTAGCTGGCAGGTCAGGTAAAGAATCACAACTATGTGTTGGGACTGGTGAGCAAGATTTGAAGATGTTCTTTTCGTGGTATTATAGTATGATGAATTAGGATGGTAATTACATTGTATATTTGTATATTTGGACTGCACTCTCATGGATTCTAATTCTAAGGGGCATGAACACAATAAAAAATTATTTGTGAGACACTCTAATGAACTAGTTGTTCTTCTTAACTTGAGCCACTAATAGAAAGTTAAGGCAATACACAAATAAATACAATAAAGAAAAGTTTACACTTTGAATGTACTTTTTATTGAGCGTTGGGGAAGACTTGAATTGTAACTCTTTGTTGTTTCAAAAGTTCTCCCCATGTTTATGTTGTAGAAGGCATTGGAAGATGATTTTGAAAGTTTTCATCTCTTGGATGAATATTTGAAGATTTTCTACTCTTGGCCTAGGGTTGCAAGGATTTATGGAAGGTTAAGGCTCTATCACCTAGTTTCTCTCTAATTCTTCAACTTTGAAACATCCTAGTGTTTCCCTTTAAATAGATCTTCAAAATCTTGAACATTGGGAGTGGTTGGGTAGCATTTACATTGCTTGCAACATTCAAAAATCCAAACATTGGAGGTTAGCAGGTGGTAAGCGCAGGCGGTTGTGCTAAGTTGTTGAGATTGGATTTTCGCAAAACTCCCTAGCAACCTTGCTGTCGATTCCCAGGCGATATCACAAGTGGTTGGACAAGTGCCTTCGCGCTAGGAAATATGGCACTTGCTGGGCAATATGTGAACTTGCTTCAAATGGTGGCTACTATTTGAAATTGGCAGGCGATATCCGCAGGCGACTATGACTAGCAGCTGTGGTTTTGCACTTGGAAATTTCTACACTTGTCACCTTGTGGTTTTGCATTTTTCATTGTAAATTAAATTATATTTATCCAAATATAATTTTTATAAGATATGGAACATGGATAAGCAATTTGAATCGTGTTTTGAATTTATAAAGATAAGCTCATTTAAGCACACATTCTTTCTTTCATAAAAATGATAACTCCATGAAGCATATATATTTTCATCTGTAACATATAAATGATCAAACACATCACAATATGATAAAAAAGATGAATCCAATATGGATCATGATAAATTCTTTATTTCTAAGATTTCTAATATGCTTGCACACATAATAACCCATTACAGAACACACAATCCAAGCATATGTATCTATATTCCAAGCTTTCAAAGCTAGAAGCATCATTAGCATAAATCAAGTTTAATACAAGTTTTTTTGTCATCAAAATCATATACAATAAACCTAATATATTGCACACTATGAAGATTGACTTTGTTGACCACATTAAATCGAGGTGAAAAAAATATGATAACGAAATTCTACATACAATTCGAAATTAGAAGAGGAGTGCAAAAGACTACGTTATCTGAAATTTATTTTGGTGCACAAAAGATGAGAAAAATAAACAAATAATGACTAATTTAATTGCATGGTAGCTGTCTCGACATGCATGCAAATAATTAAATTGGGTGGCATGAAAACCCACGTCAATTAAATACTCCAATTGATATATTTAGGCTGATAAGTGTTTATTTTTCAATCTAGTCATATAAGTTACATCAATGTACAATTAAAATATAAGAAAATCTTAAATTTCAAAATCCCTCAAAGTGTGCAAGAGAAATCCACTTGGTGAAGGTGGGCTAATTCCAAGAATTCCATCATTGGTGAAGGTGGAGTCATTCAAACAATGCCCTCATTAGTCAAGCTAGAATTCTCAAAATGCCTCCATTGGTGAAGGTGGCCTCATTCCAAGAATACCCTCATTAGTGAAGGTGGAGTCATTCCAACAATGCCCTCATTGGTCAAGGCGGACATTTCCAAAATAACCTCATTGGTGAAGGTGGGCTTATTCCAAGAATGCCCTCATTGGTGAAGGTGGGCTTATTCCAAGAATGCCCTCATTGGTGAAGGTGAACATTCCCAAAAGGCCCCCATTGGTGAAGGGGGCCTCATTCAAGGAATGCCCTCATTAGTGAAGGTGGACATTCCCGAAATGTCCCCATTGGTGAAGGCAGAGTTCCTAAACTACCCCTATAACTGAAGGCAGGGTCATTCCATAGTTGCCCTCATTGGTGAAGGTGGGATTCCTAAACTAACCTTGTAAGTGAAAGTGGACTCCAAGTCGATAAATACTCCTCCATTTGTTCTTACCATAGATAGAAACTCATTGGATTGATGCTTTAGGACTCTCTAAGGGGTAGGTGCCTCCTTTGTCACAAGTGGCCATTAGTAATTTCTCTTGGTGCCTAAGGGCACACATGTGGGTGCCACCCATGCTGTGGAAATGGTGGGTCCCACATGATTAATGGACAATAGGATAATGCTATACTGGACAATTAAAGCACATTAAAATCTATAAAAATAATTAATTAAACCCAGTAAATGGTAGAGATACCTTGGAAATAACTCATGTAATCAGGAAAATAATTACATGTTCCCTACCCATTATTTTAAACTAATAAGGGATTATCATTAGTGTTAATCATGATTAGGTTTAACTAACTCAAAGTGCAATTAATTTTAATTCATATAACCTATCTCTATAATCTCTCATAGGCTAAAAAGCAAAGATCGCCCACTTTTGGTTTTCCATGAGATATTAGAAAACACCACTCATCCAATCACCCAATAGCCTAAGTCTCGAACTGGGTCATTGAGTCATGACTCATGGAGTCAAAATTTAGAAAAACACTACTCATCAATCACTCAACAACCTACGTCTAGGACCAAGTTACTAAGTAATAACTCACCAAGTCAAACCTTAGTAAAACCACTTTAAATCAACAAAACCCAATCTACCTAGCCAACTCTTCGGCAACTAAGAGAGTCGAGCTAAACCCAGTTTATCTAGTTCCACTTTTCATAAGCTTCTTATGGGCAATTGAGAGAGCTAAGCTAAACCCAGTATATCTAGTTCTCACTCTTCCTAAGCTTTTCATGGGTAATTGATAAAGCAGATCTATCATGCCCCGCCTTCCGAGGCATGACTTACCTTTTTGCACTATCTTTCACCTCAATTTGCTCACCTTTTAGGGTGAGGTGCTTAAGTCCCATTGTGGAACTCGAGTAGTTTCTATATAAAATTGGACAAAGTATCCCCTAAATTATTAGGGTTTAAACTGTACAAACATTTATTAAATAAAATTAAAATAATAATTCCAAAGATAATCATCCACACACCCATAGCCCAGAATTTATATCACACCATGATGACAACGACTTAACTTATTTCACGATACATAATATGCACATTTTTCTACTATTATGACATGCCACTCCATTACAATATACTTTAGGGACAATTTAATATAATTATACATCACTTGAGATCTTTGAATACAAATATAAAATGACATATTAATTTCCAATACAAATTATTCTATTATAACAATATGGTCTTTAATATTGGGTCACTCCCAAACCTTGGTTAGGAATCTTCATCTGGCCTATCAACTAAAAAAAATTAAACAAGAAAGCATGAGTCTGGGCAACTTAGTAAGTAGACAAATGTCATACTTATTGCGGCAAGGTCTTGCTGTATGCCAACAAAACTTATTTTTTGAAGCCTTGCCATGGCAGAAATGACCTTGCCATGGCAAAAAATTGCCTTTCCATGGCAAGAGCTTTCTGTATGCCCAAAACTTGATTTTTTGAAGTCTTGTCGAGGCAAGGAAATTTCATCCCAATATAGTATTAGTAATTTGATCATAACTTTTACATATGATGTCTAAATGACCTAATTTTTGAGGCATTGGAAAGATATCAAGGGATAAAAATTTCATGATAATCACTTTTCCCAAATCAGCCCCCAAATATGTCAAAAATTTCAATAAAGTTTACCCACCTCATTCATCTAGTTACTTTTCAGTCATTTAGAATAGTTTCAGTGTATTAGTCATCACTTTCTCATATGATATTAGAATCAAGTGATTTTTCTTCCATTGGATAGATAATTTCATGATATACAACTTATATATTGAACATTATTTCAAATTATCCATTATATATGTTAAAAATCAATCACAATAAACCCTTTTTCAAATTCAGCATTTTCATAATGTACACTTGTGCTCATTTAGTTTTATCCCAAAATTTCCACCTTTTCTCTCATCTTTCATTCTTAGAATTTCAATCATTACATTTCCAATTAATTTCATCCATAATCATCCTAAAATTATCATTAAAGAAATAATTTCTCTCCCAAATCCAAATAATAACTTGTCCATTGTAATAAGCTATTTAATTTTTGAATTTGTACTTAAACAAAATCATCAATAGTTCCATTTCACATAAAATACTTTAAGCATCATAAATATCACCTTTCACATATCATATACATTAAATGGGACATGTTCATACTATTTTCTACCTTGTTTGAGGTCAATTGCTAAAACTTACCTATTCAGTTCTTTTTAACCGAATTTTTTGTTATAAGTAACTCCATATGTCATTTTCATTCCAAATTGCATCCAATACTCACAATAATATTTCACACACATTACAATACATAAAATGAATATCTTAAGTTATTCATATTGATCATAAATATGCTTTTTCCCAAATTCACCATTTTAGTTCTTTTTCTTCTCATTGACTTTATATAGCCCAAAATAGTGCAATTTATCGAATTCATAAAGTAAACTCTACCCATTTTCACATGAGTAGATTTCAAACACCATAGGTGTTATAGTCCCACTCTTCCTAAGATTCTCATGAACAAATGAGAGAGCCGAGCTTAACAAAGTTAACCTGACCGACTCTTCCTAAGCTTCTCATGGGCAATTTGAAAGAGCTAACCACCTATTTTTTTCTTGATATCTTTTAGGTATAACACAATAGAGATCACCTGGTCTTGAGTCCTTCTAGGATATACCAATTGGGTCACAAATCGCCTATTTTCTTCTTGATCTCTTTTAGGTCTAAACACAATAAATATCACCTGATCATGAGTCTTTCAGGGATATACTAGTTGGGTCACAAACTACCTATTATTTCTATGGTTTCTTATAGTTTAAATAGTAAAAATCACTCAGTCTTAAGTCCTTCCGAGATATACCAATTGGGTCACAAACCACCTACTCTCTATGTTTCTTAAATTTTAAATATTAGAAATCACCTAGTCTTGACTCCATCCGGGATAAACCAATTGGATCAAAATACCCACTCTTTAAGTTAACCCAGAGTTTAGCAATCCAGTTTATGGCTATGTCATCCTCTCTGCCCATTAGATTGAGGCAATCCTCTAAATTTTAAGCCATTGCAATGTATTCTGCGATACCAAAGACAACACACATTTATTTGAGAGAGAGTGTATTTTATTTTTTGGTCTCTAAATATATTGTACTTTTCATTTTAATCAAGATTTGTATTGATTTATTTATAATATAATCTTTGTTGCTTTTTTTCTCTTTTTATCTTTTTAAAGAGTTGAAACTTTGGTTGGAAGAAAGCTTGAATGTTTGTAAATTCATGTTAACGCTCTCTAAATTGCTTAACTAACTTCTTCTAGTGTCTTGATCCTCTATTTATAGCTCTTGGGAGATGATATAGTCATTCTATGTATTTTTTGTAAAATTCTAACTATTTGTAATGGCTTGCATTTCACTTAACAAAAATCGCCAATTATGCATTCAGAACTCTGAATTTGGAACTTAGAACTTTGAAGGTTAGGCGATCTTTGGTAGTTACCATTGTAGCATTAATTTTTAAAACTTTGGAAGTCCATCTTTCTTTTTCTAAAGGCTGCCTAGCAAGGGAAGTCGCATCCAAGGAGGTTTTTAGACCTCTAAAAGTTGGGATGCTTCCTCTGAGATTCCCTCTAAAGACTAACGAACCCAACTACCATTAATGGCTAATTTTTTAGGCCTCTGGATCTTTATTCTTCCTTTGAAGGATCCTCTAAAAATTGACTTAAGTCTAAAACTATTTTCAAAAGGCGTTTAGATCTCCAAAGTTTAGATTTCTTCCTCAAAATATTTTTTTAAAAGAAATTTGAGTTTAGCTTGATTGTAGATCTATTTGAGACCTCTAAACTAGTTTCTGAAGTAACCTCTAAAATTTTCAAGATCGATTTTAGACTTTTAACAATTAGGCTATCTTTTGAAGCTCCCTCTAAAGATTGAGTTGATCTTGAAATCATTTTACAGTGAGCTAAAGACGTCTGAGAAGAGATTTCTTCCTCTGAAACTTCCTCTAAAGAAGTTTTATACCTTGAACTTGATTCAAATAGACTCAAAAATCTCTGATGTATCCTCTAAGCTATCCTCTAAAATTGTAAAATGTTATTTTCTATCATTTTTACTTATTTCCTTCCTCTAACACTCAATTTGAGATTTGTATGAATAGTTTTCTTTTTTTTGTTTTTACATTCTAGATGACTTCAAGAAATAATTTCCTTGTGTTTTCTTGGTTTTAAAAATTTTAACTCTACAACACTTGAAAATTAACTTATTAATGTTGAACCAAACCTCCTTTCCTTGAATTGATTTTGATGATGAATATGTTTAGCTAACCAAGTTTTGATGATGAGCAAAAGCATATGAGTGAACAGTTTTGGCACAGACAGTTATGTTCCCTAGTATTGCAGTGATAGGTATAAAACATGTTCAGGAAAATAACTTCAGTTAAGTAGACAACGCAAACATAAATCATTAGAGATAAAGACCCACAAAATTATATATATATATATATCAAAGAAGAAAACATAAATGCTCAAAAAGGAAAGAATGACGCTGAAGCTTTGAAAAGAATTATTAAATAAAATAAGACATGACTAAGATAATGAAGAACAGAGCTAAGATGTAAAGAAACTCGGTAAGTCTAAAGAACATTAATGAAAGACACATGATTGGTATTTGAAACATCTTCACTAAATTAGTTTAGATTCAAGGTCCAAGAATTCAAGGCTAAACTTTTAGTTGAAGGATATGTTTGACATCAATCAAGCTAAAAGGACACTTTGAACACATTTTAGGATGCCACTAAAGCTTATCAAATAGATGCCCAAATTTGGACGCAATCAGGCTTCAAAACATACTTGAGATGAAGTGAAACTTAGTTCGGACAAAGTGAAGTAGAGCTCCAGACACAGACAAGGTTCAAACAGAAGCAGAACCAAGACATAGCTAATGTTTAAAGCCAATGCGCAGAAAGGTCAATGTCAATTTCAGACAAAGTCCACAATGCATCTCTCTATCCAAAGAAATATGCATCTCTTTGTCCAAAGAAATAGATTAGTCACAAGCTTCAAAGACAGGTTTGGATAACCCAAGATTTTATTTTAGATAATGTTGAACTAATTTTGGACAAAGTCAAAGCTCAAATGCATGGCTAAGTATCTCTCATCGCTTAATTCAGTCCAAGATTTTACTTATTTTGGACAAAGTAAAGAATTTCAAATGAAGCCTGTCTGAAATTGTAACACCCAGGGTGTTAAAAATGAGGGAGAAATTTTTTTTATTCATTGTAATGGTGATTTAAGGTGATAAAAAGTTATTTTAAAATGATTCAATTGTAGATGAATTGCATATAAAGTAAGTAAAAGTGTGGAGAAATTTTTGAGGTGAGGAAACGTTGTTTTGAAATGATTTAATTTTTGATGAATTGCATATAAAGTGAAAGTGTGGAGAAAGTTATTATGAAAATTAATGCATATGGGAGTGATTACATGATATGATTCCTAGTCATTTGAAGGGTCTCATTATGTATTTAAATGTCAAATGTATGGAGAAAATGATGGCTAGAAGTTATGTGAAAAAGGTAAGGGATAAAATGAAGAAAATGGAGGGCAGCAAGCCAATGCCACGACACTGGAGGCCAATGCCACGACACTGGAATCCAATGTCGCGGCACTAGAATCCAATGCCGCAACACTGGAGGCCAATGTCATGACACTAGAATCCAATGTCGCAACATTACATTAGAAGGTGGATTGTTCTTCTTAGCCAGCAAGTTAATGTCACAACACTAGAATCCAATGCCACGACACTCGAATTGGTGGTGCATTGGAGCACCAAAAATGTGATGTTTTTAAGGGCTTCTTTAGCCAATTTCTCTTTCATTCATTGCTCCTTTCTTCCCCATGCCCTAGCCCTGTCACCCAATGTTTCCATGCTCAAATTTCATGTCATTTTTGCTAGAGAATCATTGTATTTACCCATGAAAACAAAGATCCATGCCTTTACACTCTAGCTTTAACTGTTTAGACTATAGAGGAAGGAAGAAACATGTGTTTGCTGAAATTAATGGAGGATTTTGGAAGATCTAAGCTTGAATATTTGTTGTGGGATGAAATCTACATATGAATTAGTTAGTAAGTTTATTCTTCCCCCATTGATATTATGAATTTGCCTAGGGTTTTGTGAACAATAAATTTGCGATTTGAGTGAAGTTTTGTTAAATCTTTATGGGGTAAATGAGTAATTGAGTAATTAAAGTGTTCAGGGAGTGGTTTGGACATGAGAAAATTCAATTGAAATAACTTAATTGAATGTTGAAGAAGGGGATTTCGTATGTAGAGTGTTTGAGCAAAGAATTGGTTGAGTCAAAAGCTTAATTGGCTTGTTCTTATGGTTAATTAAATGTTAATTGTATTGTATAATGGGTGTATGTTGCATGGAAATCAAATTCCCCTAAGATACCTTATTGAAATGATATGATATAAATGATGCATAAGAAATGTTCATTGAAATGCCCAAATGAGCAGTAAATTTTGTGTAAAAAGGGTGTGAGTGCAACCCTAAGACTCTAATGAAGCTGAATAGGAGATTGGTTTATTTTGGGGGTGTAATCAAGTGTTAAAGAAGTTATTTTGATGCTAAATGTGCTGAATATAAATTGTATAATGTTAATAATGCGAGTAGTTTGCTACACCATTATGGTAATTGATAACTAAGCTATGCACAATAAATGTATGATGAAATATTTTAGTGGGAAGCATATGTAAATTGAGTCATTGTTATGTAGGGCCATTGGAATATGGATGGGAAGCCAAGTCATGAAATTTGACGAATTATGAAGTGTTCTCCATTAAGATAAATAGGCATTTGTTTTCTTCTTATGAATGTATTGCTGGATGGGGATAGCTAATATCCCATGCTTTGCATATGGGCATGCATGAATGAATGGGGATAGTGTGTATCCCATGATTCTTCTTGTGTTATAAATATGTGAATGTGTGTGAAATAATGGGGATTGGGAGCATCCTAGAATCCTTCCTTATATAGCAGTTGAATGAAATTATGTATTAATGGGGATAGTAGGTATCCCATGTTTTTGTATTACACATGAGTGTATGCATGTGTGGTTTATTAGGGGTGGAGAATATCTCATGATTCTTGTGAGTATATGGATTGATGTGGGATAATAAGTATCCCAGGATTCTTCTATGTATCATATATGTATGAATATATAGATAGGTGGGATAATAGTATCCCCTAATTTTGTCTTGGATGATATTTATAATATGTTGTGAATATGTGGAATTGATGGGATAGGGAATATCCCAGTACGATGCTTATATACCTAATATTATGTGAATGTTTGTAGGGATGGAATTGGGAACATTCCAGGATCTTTTATATTAGGCATGGTGAATGAATTTCCTTCTATACAATATTTGCATGAACATAGTATGAAATGTTCGAATGGCGTAGATAGGGCATGATAGTTTTTATATCTGTATGACATAATGGTATGGTGTTATGCTTGAATGGCACGATTATGATATATGGTGCCTACATGGTACAATTATGATAGGATAGGTTGGGAAGGCCTATATCTGATTGGTTTATAAAATAAAGATGTGACCTATGATTACATTGGGATGGCGTAGGATGTTGTATTGGGATAATGAGGACTTGGCCCTCATAGTATGATTGCATTGTTATGTCTATATTCATGGTTTGCTTTGAAATATGCTATTTTGGATTGATTATTGGTTTTTATCATGCCTACTTACTGAGTTCGCTTGGATTCATGCCATTTATTTATGATTTTTAGCTGGTAGGTTGAGCAATGGAGCCCAACTATGAGTTGGGGTTTGTGAGAAAGGTTTAAAGATGCCCTTATTGTGGTATGATAAATTAGGATTGTAATCCCATAGTGTATTTGTATAATTATATTTAAAAGCTTTCAAAGGATATATAATGAGATGTATTGGCATGTCGTAATGATAAATATTTATGATATTGTGGATGGATCTGTATTATTCTGATTATGTCTATAGCCATCATGATGCAACTAGGTACTAGGTAGTTGTGGGTGTGTTTTTTATGGTTTATGTCATTCCTTTATAATTATTGAAATTATAGTTTATGTGATAAATAATTGCATAGGTATATAGCCTTATATTTTAGGATAAATTATGTTGAATTTTTGGTAGAATATTCTCCCTAAAGTGGAAAAATTACAGAAAAATGTTAAAATGCATAGGCCCCAAGGTGGGGTGTTACAAAACATTCGCTCCAAGTCTCCAGTCAGTCCAAAGTTAATATTCTAGACAAATCAAAATTGTGGAAGACTTCAGTCAGTAAGAGTTTAAGACAAAGCACCCTTCTCCCATCTCAAACACACATATTCCAAACAGACTCATTTCAGACATGCTTATTCTAGATGGTGTGAAGTTAGGAGATTGGCACAACGGTCAGAAAATCTCTAGATTCGCTTTTAATGGATTTTGTCTTCTCCAATGACAATATTTCAAAATTGAGTATAAAAGGAGAAGTAAGAGACCATTCAAGAAGAAGCAATTCATGCCAAGCATTAAGAAAAGAGCTTTAATAGAACATTTGCATTTACCCAAGTTTTCATCCAAGATTTTATAACTCCAATATCCATATTGCAGATCTGCACTCAAAGTTCTATCATCTTCAACCTTTTGGAGTTTAATTTCATTAAGCTTAATTATTTTATTCATTTATTAATTCTACATTTATTGTTTATATAAATTAGCCTAAACAGAGGCATTTACCTGTACCAGTTTTCTTTCCATTTATTTGGTTCAGCAAGAAGTGAGACTTTCTAATGGGATAAGTTTGTTGGTCAGCTTGGAAACCAATGTTGTATAAGTTTGTTGGTTAGTGTTTGTATCATGTTTCCTATTTTGATGATAACAAACCTAGTTGATTTTATGTGTTTGGTATGTGAGTTGAAAAGATATTATTACTGAAATAACACATGCAGGGTTGTAAAATGTTCCAACACAAGGATTGATAAATCTTTATTGTAGGTGATAGGTTGAAGGAAAGACATTTAATTGAATTCCAAAGATGGATTCATTAGTACATTTCATTGATGATGTGGAATGGATTGATATAAATGATATGGATCAGATTGATGTAAATGTTGATACATTGATGCAAATAGGTTGAAGAAGGAATGAGAAATTAGTTGACATTTTCTATCAAAATGGGAAATCCATGGATGTTTTCTATAATATAATACGTCAACAATTTCATATCAAAACATTAATGATTTTGAATCTGATGATGTTTGAACTTTGATTGATTAGTAGTTAGACACTAATCCGGCGAAGTTGTACCTCGACGGATTTCCTTTTGTAGGAAAAAGGTCTTTAAGCCTATTTGACATTTTCTTTAACCTATTTGAGAGATTATCTCCCAACAGTTGCTAGCCTATTTAATGGGAGAGTGGTTGAAGAAAAATTTGAGCTAAAAAGTGAGATCTTGATGTGTGAATAAGAGTGAAATAAGTACTCTAGATTTGACAGAATTGCTAATGTTTATTTTGTAGGTGAATGAATTTGGATTAAAGACTATGAAGCTCACCAAAGTACCGAAGTCACCTATGTGTTAAACTAGTCGTATACTTCTTCTTAATATTTTCTTCCTTATATTAATTATACCTTGGTTTGGGTTGTAAACCAATAGATAGATTGAATCATTATAGGGTGTGTAAGTGATTCAACTATATAACCACCTGGAAGTGTAAATCCAGAGAATACAGAAATTGTACCACTTGTAACTTTAGGGTTAAATTAACTAGTGGAACCTAAGTCTAGGATTTTAAAGTTGAGAGTGGAGTAGGTAGGAAGTGTCAAACCACTATAAGTTTTGTGTTCTAAATTCTTTTTGTGGTTGATATTGTGGTGCATTTAACTCACTTCTATTTACTTTGATTACTTAAGTTATAGCACGGGACCAACAAGTGGTATTAGAGCTATCTTTGTATTGCTTTAAGTGATCTTCTATGGCTTCAATAAGCACCAATGAAAGTGGAAGTGGCTATTAAACCAAATGGTGCATACCACAATCAGCCAAGTTTTGATGATGAGAAACAATATATGAGTGAACATGTATGGTACTAATAGTTGTGTTCCCAAGTATTTTAGAAACAAATATGAGAATACAGGGAAATAACTCAAATGAAGTGGATAGTGCACATAGTGAATGCATTAGCAAGCATAATCTACTGACTGAAAGAAGACAAGTATAATTTGAAAGAATGGCATTGAAACTTTGTAAAGAAGACATCAAGTAAATCTATAGTCATGGAGCTCAAGCCTCAATGGGTAATCAATCAAATCATCTACAGATAAAGTCAGTGTCAAATAGCATCTACCTCAGAAAGATTTAGACAAATTGTTCCATGGATAAGTCAGAAAATTGATTATAATCAATACTTGTCCGCAACACAAAGATGAATTCAGTTTGAAGAAGCAGAGACAAAATGGAGCTGAAATCAGACAAATGAAGAAGCCAAAATGGAGATAAAATTACTCAAGCATTTGTGTATCATATAAAGCTCATCTGAAAACTGAGGAGGCCAAGCAACTTGTCTGCAATCTCTACAAAAAATCTAGAAGATGAAGGAGAAGCGGCATAGTAGCTAAAGAAGAAAACTTTGTCTATCATCTTCACCTATAAGAGTTGTTTGCCATTAGCAATAGACATAGTCATCAGACAACTCATGAAGAAGCAAGTCTTCAATACCACAACAAGTTGTCTATTACTTCTAACAGATAATCCATCATATCAGCAACTAAAAGGAAAATTCATCTGCATGCCACATAGACAAACCAACAGATGAACCATTTAGAAGACTTTATCTACTAACTACAACTTTGTCTATTGATCTTAATAGACAAGCAATAGACAAAGTATGTTTTGTCTATTAGGGAAGAAGCCTTCTCTGTCAAGAAGAATCATCCGCTACTTAAAATAGAAAAAGGCACGTTGGCTAATAAGAAGAAGACTTTGTCTGGTAAAGGATGCTTCGTCTGTTGTGAAGAAGCTTTGTTTGCACCACAAAGATCGTTTACCACTTACAACAAACAAAGCTACATCGCCTAAATGAAGGGAACTTTGTTTGCGAAGAGAACGCCATCTGATGAACAATGAACAAGAGAAACTTTGTTTGTGCTTCTACAATTCATTTGTTACTTATAACAGACAAACTAGAAAATGAATTAAATTGCTGCAATGGTATCTGATAATGATATGGATCTATTCAGAGCAACTTTGTCTATTATTTGTAAGAGACAAATCCAAGACATGATCTGACAAAGTTCTCAAATAAAATATGACATATCATGAAAAGTAGAAGCCACCTGAACTAGACATCACTGACTACACTCTTCGATCAAAATTCAAAGTGGATTCAATAAAGCAGATCAGACAAATAGAGCTTAGTTGAAGATGGAAAGAAATTTAAAGGAAAGCAATCTACACTAATGAAAGTTGCAACACTCAGAGGCTGTATTCTTTCAGGCTTAATGAACATCTTTCTAAAATAGTAAAAGACTCAGTCAAGCATAAAAGTCTTCATTCGATATTTGCTAAAATCAAAAAAGCTTTATCTTTAAGAACGACGCTGCAGGCTTTCCAGATACAAATGAGTTTCTTAAGAAGACAACTTTTTCAAAAGAAAAAATTAGAACAGTCTTCAAAATTCAAAGAAAAGTCAACTACCTCTAATGGGCAAAAATTTTTGAAGCAATATAAAGGTCATGTAGTGTCAACAAAGAAGGTTGAAGAAGCTGAGAGAAAAATAAAAATAGAGCTTAATCGAGTAACACCTCTCTCAATCAGACTCTGCTTCCTCCTAGATAATCAATCTTAACTGCACTGATAGACAATGAGCCTAAAAATTCTATCATAATCATATTCTTGGAGTATTGATATCTAATGAACTTCAATAAGATATCATTTTATATATGAGCTTAATCTCTATACAAATCAGCTTAAGAAAAGAGGTAATGTAATGTGCAAAAAGAGTGCTATTAAATTAATTATCTGAGTTGGTGGTGAGCTCAAGAAAATCATATTATATGAGTTATTGGTGAGTTCTGCAAAATCAACAAGTTTGCTGGTGATCTTTAAAACTAATGAGTTTCTTGGTGAGCTTATAAAACCAGAAGAGTGTTGGGAACACTATGTCTATGCCCCATGAAGCTAGAATTATCTATGCCCCCTAGAGCTAGAATCTAAAAGAGTGCTAGGAGCACTAGTGTACTTCCATTATATAGAATATAGTGGAACCTAAGGCATAATGAGTTGGTGCCCTTGGAAGAGTGGATGTAGGGACGAGGTTCCCAAACCACTACAAAAATTGCATTGTCTGTGTACGCTTATGCTTTTGTTTTATATTCTTTATTATTTCATGAAGCATGATATTATCATTCACACCATCACACACACTACAACTTTCTTGACATAGGAATGGCTAAGAGAAGTTAAATTTGGAAGTGAAGCAGTCATGTTGATTAAACAATCAAATATGAAAATTATATATATACTGCAATACTACTTCCTCTTAGCTCATTAATTTTTATTTGGCCATAATTTTTATATGCTCAATTCACCCCTCCCGTTTTGAGCTACTCATTTACATGGGACCAATAGTGGCAATAATAGGAAAAATGGAAATGGTAATGGAAGCAGTCGATTTGCATTCCAATCCACTAGTTTTCTAGAAGGATTATCTGCAAATAGACCTCCATATCTAACTAGAGATAATTATCCTTTTTGAAAACTATGAATGCAAAGTTTCTTGATGGGCCATAACATATCTGCATGGTGTATAATTGAAGATGGTTCTATATCTCTAGAAGGAAAAACAAGCACTTGGACAGCAGAATAGAAAGAAATATGTTTTGCAAAACAAGCTAAAAACCTATTGTATTATGCCATTTCAAAAGCTAAGTTTGAACGAGTGTCAACCTATAAAATTGCAAAAAACATATGGAAAAAATTTCAAGTAACCCATGAAGGCACATCTCAAGTGAAAGAGACAAAGATGAATCTTCTAATGCATGACTATGAATTATTCACTATGCGTCCTAATAAATCAATCACTAAGATGAATTATAGGTTTACTAAGATCATTAATTCACTGAAAGGTCTTGGAAAGGAAATTATAGAAAAGGAAGAAGTTAAAAAAATACTCACGTCTTTATCTAAAGCTTGGATAACAAAAGTGACAGTGTTGAGGAGGCAAAAGATATCTCAAAACTATTGGTTGATGATTTGATGGGATCATTGCTATCACATGAGCATGTCATCAAGAAGAATGAAACTGAGTCAAAAGTTAAGATATCTATTAGTCTAAAAGCTTCTGATCAATCTGATTTTGACGTAAGCAAAGAAGATGAGGAGATTGCTATGCTCACTTGTCGATTCAAAAGATTCCTTCAAATAAACATCATGATGAAGAATAAATGTACTATAGCTCAAAGAGTGCAAAATAAGAAGGGTGATAGAAAACTCAAAATAGAGACATCATTCAGAAAATAAGAAGAGGAACGCACATGTCACAACTATGGTGGAAAGGGACATCTGAAGAAAGTATGCCCATCTGCCAAAATGGATAGAAAGAAGAAGCAAAAATCTCAAAGTTTTGAGGCTTGGTGTGATAGTGACTCATCCATCTCTATAGACTCTGAATTTGATAATGAGGAGTGTCATTTTGATTTAATGGCACATGATGACATGAAAAGAGAAAGCAATGCTTCAGAAGAGGTAAGTTATGATGAATTTTTGTTTGAACTACAACAAGAACATTTAAAATTGGTAACTAAAAAATATGCAAAATTAAAAAAGGAGTTTCAAATTCAGAAAGAAGTGATACTCTGAATACAACTAGAATTCAAAGTTCTTTTTGACGATTATTCAAAATTGAAATTTGAAAATGACCTTCTGATAACTCACTCAAAGAAGTTGTTGGATGAAAATCAAAAACTAGATCAATATTGTACTTCTTTGAGAAATAAAGATAATTAGTTGAAGATCAAATATTCAACTTGTCAGAATCAGTTGAAGATTAATGGTGTTGCTATCTCCCATCAGTTATACCTTTTTTATTATAACAAAAGGGGGAGAAATAGTATAAATAGTTGAATTAAAGTGAAATCGAGTGCATTTATTTAGGGAGATGTAACACCCAGGGTGTTAAATTTTAGATAATTTTGTTTGGCCATAGTAAAATATGTTTTAAAAAAGTGAAAATAGGGGAGACAGGGCCACAAACAGTATGTCAGGTGCTTGCGCTCCCCAAGCGGTATGGCGGGCAGCTGGGAAAGCGATTATGGTCAGAACCAAGATAAAAACCCCACTAGACATTGGCAGGTGGTATGGCAAGTGGCTACCATACCAACTATAGTCACAGGCGGTACGACAGGTGGTATGCTAGGCACCTACCTTGAGTCGGTTGTGAGATTTTATAAGGCTAACCCATTTCATTTTTCATTTCAACCATCCTATTTTCTTCCCTACGCCCACCCCTCATGCCCTGGCCCTATTATACATGATTTCTGGCCATTTTAGCTAGGTAATCATCTTGTCTAGTTAGAAAAACTTGTGATCTTTTAGATAAACCCAATTTTCACCCATTCAAACTGTAGAAAATAGAAGAAAATGAAATAAACGATAGATTTTCACAAAATGGAAGGTGTACCTTGGAGCTGAGAGCTTGGTCCTTTGTTTGGGAAGGATGGCCATACTTGAAAGCAGAGGTAATCTCAATTTCACAACTGAATATCAGATTTTTGACTTTAGGGTTTTGGGGAAATGATGGAATTTTGGGCTTAAATTGATGTATGTGGTCATAAATTCATGGGGGAATGGTTTAATACAATGACTGTGATGATTTGGCATGAGAAATTATAAAAATTGCAAACCTAAGGTTTCTATGAATAGTAAAAATTAGAAATTTCCTAATTTTTGTTAAGTTAATAATGGAATAAATTATTAATGGCATCATTAGGATGTTTTAAAATATGTATGGAGTGATTTGGATGAGTGGAATCAAGTTGTGGGCTATGCCCTAGTTAGGGTTTAAAGAGATTTTTGCGAATGGGCTATGTAAGCCATGGATTGACTAGATTAAAAGCTTAATTGAGTTGTTTAAATGTTACTTAAATGCTAATCATGTGAGAATATGTCAAACAAAAGGAGATTTCTTAGGATAATTGTGGAGAAACCCTAATTTAACTGATGTTTATCATATATTTGATGATTATAGCCTGAAATTGGCTATGAAAGAAATGTTAATATGATGTATTGAGTACATAATTACAAATAGTTAAGTAAATGGGATTGTGGACTTGTAAAGGATGATCTGAGAAGGATGAAAAGACAAAGCTGGAGGAAAGTGGTTTGAAGCTAAAGGCATAAGCTGGTAGGTCAGGTAAAGAATCTCAATTGAGGATTGGGATAGATGAACAAGATTTGAAGATGGTTAGATATGGGAAGATGAAACGGGGATAGGAATCCCTTAATGTAAATATAATTATATTTGATTCAAAGATTTTATAATTTTATATTAAAGATTTCCCATGATATGTAAATGAAATGTAATGGCATGTCAAAGTGATTATTCATGATATTATAGATGGATTAATACTCCTAGGAATGCATTATCATCATGATCTGGTTCTGATCTTGGGTGGAGTTGTGAGTGTGTGTTTGGGTGTTTTAGATATAATTGTTGTTTTATAGTTGTAGAAATGTACATTTTATTTGATTTCATACATGTATATCAGGTTTAAATGTTCATAATATGGGATAGATTCTATCAAATTTTAGGTAGAATATTTTCCTTAAAATTAGGAAAATGGTAAGGTTATGATAAAATTTTCCTTAAGAAGAAGGGAAATTGTAGTGTTCCGTATTGGCTCTAATATGGCGTAATCAAAATGCTTAGGGTGGGGGCGCAGGGTTATTAGAAAAAATCTTAATAGATATGCACTTAGTCAAGGGGAGCTATATATGTTTTGCTATGAATTAAATATTTTTATTTAGTTCTCATTTATCTTTATGTTTTATCTTTTTGAAAGGTATTTCACTCAAATATTTTGTTGTCATCAAAAAGGAGGAGAATGTTGAAGTAAACCTCCTTTCCTTGAATTGATTTTGATGATGAATATGTTTAGCCAATCAAGTTTTGATGATGAGCAAAAGCATATGAGTGAACAATTTTGGTACTAACAGTTATGTTCCCTAGTATTGCAATGATACGTATAAAAAATGTTTAAGGAAATAACTTTACTTAAGTGGATAGAACAAGCATAGATCATTAAATACAAAGATCCACAACATTATATATATCAAGGAAGAAAATGTAAATGCTCGAAAAAGAAAGAATGCACTAAAACTTTGAAAAGGATTATTAAATGAAATGAGACATGACTAAGATCATGAAGAACAGAGCGAAGATGTAAAGAAACTCAATAAGTCTAAAGAACATCAATTGAAGACACATAATCGATGTTTGAAACATCCTTACTAGACTAGTTCAGATGCAAGATCCAAGCATTGAAGGTTGAACTTTCAATTGAAGGATATGTCTGGCATCAATAAGGCTAAAAAGACACTTTGAAAGCATTTTAGGATATGCTAAAGCTTATCAAATAGATGCCCAAGTTTGGATGAAATTAGGCTTCAAGACTTACTGATGAGAATGCAAAATGTCATATTTTATTCTCCTAATACTTCATCTTTTGCACCTATTTGATTCCTAAAT
>JAYJMB010074268.1:1350-23262 GCA_036873735.1 Pouteria campechiana | reverse complement strand
AGTATATTTAGGAATCAAATAGGTGCAAAAGATGAAGTATTAGGAGAATAAAATATGACATTTTACATTCTCATCATAAGGCTTCGAGTTTATTTTTCAAATGGTTGAAAATTTGCTTAATATAATCATAAACAGCAAAGACATTTTCTTTAGCTTATAAAAGGAAGATTCAAATGTTTGAGAAGTAAGTTTTTGAGAAATCATAAATATTCACTCAAGCATTTACAAAGGCTTCCTACTTTTCTTCCATGAGATAAACTCCCTTGAGCTACATTCAGACAAGCATTCAAAGCCATCACTTCAACAACACTTGGAGTCTAACATCTCTTGATTTTATTACTATGTTCATTGTGTTTTAATTATTTAACTTAGTACACTCTGCCTATTAAGAGGCATTCAATCTGTACACATTTGTTCATTACTTTTTCACAAAAGTTTTGTTAGTGAGCCTGGAAAACCAACGTATGTAAGTTTGTTGGTGAGCTTAGATAGCTGACTTGTATAAGTTTGTTAGTGAGCTTAGAAAACCAACAAGTATTAGTGAAACCTAAGATTAGCAAGAGAGGCTAACTCAGAGAAGTAGAGTAAGTGCCAGGTCAAGGGCAGAATCACTATAAAATCATTGTCTTAGTGTGCTGTGTAATACTTCTTATTTTATTTCAACATTATTTGATGAACTTGGCCAAAATTTTTGAAGGATTAATTCATCCCCCCCTCCTCTTAAGCCACCATTAGATAAGGGACTAACAATCGATATCAAAGTGGACTTCAGTTGTTATTTCTTACATACCAGTTTATATAACCTATGAAGAGATTACTATGGCCAGCTATTTTCGCAACACTTCCGCTAAGGTTTAGTCCACTTCCATAACCCCCATTATGTGATGGCTCAAAATATGGGTACTAGAAGATGAGGATAACAAAAATTTAATTGGTGCAGATTATCAACTATGGAAAACAATCAAAGATGGAATGATTGTCCTAAAGAAAGAAGATGCATATACCGCTGAGGACATTCAAGTAGTAGAAAAAGATGCCAAGGTAAAAAATTGTCTTTACTGTGCCCTTATACTCTCTGATTTTGACAAGATTTCCTCTTATGATAATGCCAAAAAAATCTGGAATAAATTGAAAGTTACACATGAAGGAACAAATCAAGTAAAAAATACTAAGATAAATCTGCTTATGTAGGAATATGAATCTTTTAGCATGAAAGAGACAGAGTCAATATCAGACATGTTTAGAAGGTTCCAAAAAATTATGAATGGGCTAAAGAATCTAGGAGAGAAGTATGAACAACCCAAGATGGTGAAGAAGATACTAAGATCATTATCAAAGAAATGGGTGCCTAGGGTTACAGCTATCCAGGAAGTAAAGAACCTAGACAAAACGAGCTTAGAAGAGCTCATGAGTTTTCTCATGACCCATGAAATATTGATAAAATAGAAAGATGCAGAAGATCCCAAAGGTAAGAAGGCAATCGCCCTTAGAGCTGAATCAAAAGCTGATAACTCATAGAGTAAAGCATCAATAGTGAAGATGATGATGAGAACATGGCAATGATCATAGGAAGATTCAAGTCCATGTTGAAGAAGAAGTAATTTGGGAGCAGTTTGAGAAATTATCCAAGAAGAAAAGATAAATACAAAGAGTCTCTCACATGCTACAATTGTGGGAAGACTAGGAACATAAAGTTTAATTGTCCTGAACCTGATAAGAAGCAAAGTGATCGATAAAAGAAGATGTACAAGTCTTATTTTGACTAAAAGAACAACAATAGCAACAACAGAACCAACAAAAAATTTGAGAAGAAAAAAGACTCTAGTAGCATGGGAAATGCTAGAGAACATGATGAATGAAAGTGAAAGTGAAGAGGATGAAAAACATGAAGCCAAATCAGTTAGCACTTACCAAAAGGACATGACCATAATGAATTCCACATTGGAATTAACTTCATGGCCATACATGAGAAGAAGTAACCTCTGACACTGAAACTCCAAATCATGAGGAGATTTTAGATGAGCTATATTCAAACTTCATGATTGTGAAAAACAAGTATCAGGAGACTAAAAAGGAGCTTAAGAAAATTACCATTGAATGCTCAAAATTAAAGGAGGAAAACTCCAAGCTCAAGAACAATAAAGACACCATCAGTGAACTTGAGCAAGTCAAGGCTAAAAGCAATGTTATGAAAAAGACCTTGACTTCTACCTTATTGAAAATGAAACATAAGAAGAAAGGTGGACAATAGCAAAATAAGAAATAAAGTAATGTTTTTGGAAGAAAATAATGACACAAACAGACCATGATCTGGGTTCCAAAGGAAGTTGCATATGTAGTAAAAGCAACTCAATCTCCTTAGCTAGATTAGTACCCAAGAAGAAATGGGTACTAAAGTTTTCTGCTACTAACCCACTTAGACCCATTGTCAGATGGGTACCAAAAGTTAAAACTTAATCCTGTCTATGTAGGTGTGCTTGAGAGCCATAAGGAGCAGCACATGGTCTATCAATAGTGGTTGCTCAAGGCATATGACAAGAAATAGGGAATTGTTCACGAAGCTGAAAATGAAATCTTGTGGGACAGTGACCTTTGGGGACAATGGAAAAAGGTATACCGGTTGTGATTAGTAAGATCGGACAAACATTATTTACCACAATTTCAAATGTATTTCTTATAGAAGGATTGAAATACAATCTTCTTAGTGTTATTCAATTTTATAACAAAGGCTATAAATTTATGTTTGAATCTCAATTTTGTTTGATTCTAGATAAGTCTTATTTAGTTGTTGTACTTGGTAGAAGACATGGAAATGTATATTTGGTTGAACTTTCTGATATCCAAGCTAAGTGTCTTGTTGCTAATGACTATAGTAGATTCACCTGGGTAATGTTTCTAGCATCTAAAGGTGAAGCTTTTTCATTCTTTAAAATATTTACCAAACGTGTTCAAAATGAACAAAATTCCCATATTATTGTAAAGAGTTTGAAAACCATAGGTTCACAAATTTCTATGAAAGCAATGGAATCCTTCAAACTTTTTCTGCACCAAAAATACCCCAGAAAATGGAATAGCTAAGAGAAAAAATAGATCCTTACAAGAGATGGTAAGGACTATGTCAAGTGAATACAATCTGTCTCAATACTTTTGGGTTGAAGCAATGAACATAGCATGTTACAACAATAGAATCTTCATTAGGCCCTTACTCAATAAAAATAGATTTGAATTATTTTATGACAAGAAACCAAATGTTTCTTATTTCCATACTTTTGGTTGCAAATGATTCATTCTTAACAACGGGAAGGAAAACCTTAGATATTTTGATAACAGATTTGATGAAGGAATATTTCTTGGTTGTTCCATTTTTAGCAAGACATTTAAAGTATACAACTTAAGGTTTAAGACTGTAGAAGCATCTAGTCATATTGAATTTGATGAACACACTGACTCTATGAAAAGAACTAGTGATTTTGATGATGAGTCAGAAAACCTCATAACAA
The DNA here is from genome assembly GCA_036873735.1 of Pouteria campechiana. Lineage (NCBI taxonomy): Eukaryota > Viridiplantae > Streptophyta > Magnoliopsida > Ericales > Sapotaceae > Pouteria > Pouteria campechiana. Next base: position 19,762 of record JAYJMB010074268.1, on the reverse strand, counting down.
ATTGGAGAAACTGAAATTACATGATAAATAAGATGAAGCTCCATAATTAAAGATATCAATGGATGAAGCCGGACTATCTACAATAGAGGTAAATGAGAAAGGTAACTTATTTCTTCCTAAAGATTGGAGGTTTATGCATGCTCATCCTGAAAACCAGCCAATTATTGATGTGTATGATAGAGTTACAACTAGATTATCTTATCACTAAATATGTGACAATTTTGCTTTTATATCTTAACTAGAGCCAACTTGCATAGACCAAATTTTGAAAGATGAAAACTGAATTTTAGCTATGTAAGAAAATTGGACCAATTTAAAAGAAATAATGTGTGGACTATAGTTCCAAGACCAGATCACCAATTTGTTATAGGAATTAAATGGGTCTTTAGGAACAAAATTGATGAAGCAGGAATTGTAGTAAGAAATAAGGCAAGATTAGTAGCAAAGGGGTATTGTTAAGAAGAAGGTATTGACTTTGAAGAATTATATGCACCAGTTGTTAGGATTGAAGCTATTAGAATGTTTCTTGCATTTGTATCTTATATGAATTTCAAGTTACATTAGATAGATGTAAAGAGTGCATTCTTGAATGGTTTCATTAATGAAGAGGTTTATGTGAAATAACTCCCTAGGTTTAAAGATCCCCATAGTCTAGATTATGTCTTCAAACTCAAGAAAGCTCTTTGTGGTTTAAAATAGGCTTTTAGCGCACGGTATGAGAGACTAAGCAAATTGCTAATTAAGAAAGGTTTTTAAATGAGTAAAGTTGATACCACTCTCTTCATTAAGCATGCTATGAATGATATTTTTATAGTTCATGTTTATGTTGATGATATAGTATTTGGTACAACTAATGAAAATCCTTACCAAGAATTCTCCTAGACAATGCAAGGCAAATTCAAAATGAGCTTGATAGGAGAACTTAACTTCTTTCTAGGATTGCAAGTCAAACAAATGAAAGAATGAATCTTCATCCACTAAGAAAAATATACAAAAAAACTGCTAAAAAAATTCAATATTGAAGATGAAAAAAGATTTGCAACACTAATAAGCACATCAATACAGATAGATAAGGATAAAAGAGGTAAATTTGTCTGCCAAAAAATTTATAGGAACATGATAGGATCTCTATTATACTTGACTACCAGTAGGCCAGACATAATGTTTAGTATCTGCATGTATGCTAGATTCTAGTCAGATCCTAAAGAGTTACATCTCATTGTTATAAAAATAATACTTAGATACTTTTTAGACACTCCAAACCTTAGTTTGTGATATCTTAAAGGCTCAAATTTTTAATTTATTGGGTAGTTAGATGCAGATTTTGCTAGATATAAGGTAGATAGAAAGAATACTTCAGGAACTTGTTACTTTCTTGAAAACATGGTTATATCATGGATTTCCAAGAAATAAATATCTATTGTATTATCCACTATTGAGGCTAAATATGTCGCTGCAGGTAGCTGTTGTGCCCAGATTTTATGGTTGAAACAATAATTAGGTTATTTTGGTTTGAAATATTCAGATACATTTATCAGATGTGATAATACTAGTGTTATAAGTCTGACAAAGAATCCAGTTTTGCATTCCAGAACTATGCGTATAAAAATTCGGCATCATTTCATTAGAGATCATGTTCAAAATTATGATGCTTGCTTAGAATTTGTACAAACTGAATATCAGTTAGCAGATATTTTCAAAAAAAAAAAACACTTTCAGAGGATAGATTTTATAAAATAGAAGGGAACTAGGCATATTAGATCCATTGGCATAAAATGCATATTGCATAATCTAATTGCTTTGTAATGTTAATGATCACATGATTATGATGATTAGAATTAAGCTTTACATGATTTTTTTGAAGCTTGTCAGAAACTCTGACAGTGTCAATTCTGAACTTAAAAACTTTTTTTTTCTTTCTCAAAAATTATGAAGCCTTCCTTCGGAAATTTTGACGCATGCATTTCATCTAAGTAACTCAAAAAATATAGCTTTTTCACTCCCTCAAAACTTCTAAAGTTAGTAACTCAAAACTTTTGACACCCACACACACACATATTAATCATTCCCTTTAGCCTTTTGGATTATGACAAAAAGGGGGAGACATATAAGAGTGATTAATAGGAGAAATAGGAGAAATTAAATAATAACTTAGGAAGAAATAACATAGTAAAAAAATCAAGGGGAGAAATACAAGAAGAACTTAATCCACCTATTCAGGGGGAGCCACACTAAGTAAATAGAAACACTATGTATTAGACATGCATTTGTTAAACATGCATGTAGACACTTCAAATTTCTCCATTGCATATTTTATTTAAGGTGCATCACTCAAATGTTTTGTCATCACAAAAAAGAGAAAGAATGTTGAGTCTAATCCACCTACTTAGCTTAATTTTGATGATGAATATAATTAAGTAATTAAGTTTTGATGATGAACAAATACATGAGTGAAGAGTTAAGCTACTAACTAATTGCTTTCCAAGTGTCGCAATGTTAATTCATTAAGGAGAGTAATTACATGCTATAAACATCAATTTTATCAAGTTTAAAGCTTATCACATTAAACCTTCAAAAGAAGATAATTAAGGAGTGCTCAAATAGAAAGAATAAAAAAAATCCAAATCTTAAATTTACTTTAGAAAATATAAATCTCATCAAAAGTTACTCAGAATCCCTTTAAAAATACTTAGAACTCCGATCTTTAGAAGTATCTTACAGGTTACTTAGAACCTCATTAGAAGCTAAGGAGGAACTAAGGACACCATCAGAAGTGACTTCAGGATTAATTACAATCCTCAGAAGTAACTCAGAAATACTCAGAAGTAATTCAGAAATCAAGGCATAAAGATAAGAAGTAACGCACAATGCTAAGAAGCATTTTAGAAATGTAAGCTCAAGACCATTTCAGAAATGCAACCTCCAATATATTTTGGAAATGCAAGATTAGGAGCATTTCAGAAAATGTGTAAAAGTATTTTAGAGAAAACATGTAATACAAAGAAGCATTTCAGAGTCTCTCAGAAATATATCAGAAGACAAATCAGAAGCAATGTAGAAGATGATTTCTGCACAAAAGTTTCTCAGAAATAGTCAAGAAGCATTTTAGAACTAACTCAAAGTTAGTATGTAATGAAATCACATAAAGGAAGACCAACAAAAGTTGTCTCAGAAGTACAAAGGCAAGTCAAAAGTAACTTAGAAACATTTTCACTCATCACGGAAGTTCTGCAAAACTTCTGACCCTTGAGAATGAGCACTATAGAACCTCTATCTTTAGAAATTCACTTTTGCACACGTTCCCAGAACTTCTACGATTATTGACATAGAAATTCTAAATAAGCTCTAGTCTGCACAGAACTTCTGCAATGTGAAAACCACTTTTGCATACATAACTCAGAACCTCTGAAATCATTAACATAGAAGTTCTATTGAACTTATGTTCCACACATAAGCAAATGCAGAAGCACTAACCCATCAATCCAGAAGACATCTCGGTTTATAGAAGTTCTGACTAATTTCTGTTCCACACATAAGCAAATCCAGAAGCACTAACCCATCAATCTAGAAGACATCTTGGTTACACAGAAGTTCTGACTAAGTTTTGTTCCACACAGAAGAAAGGTAGAAATAGAGATATGTTATACATAACTAAGCTAGAAGATATCTCAACCTTCAGAAGGACTTTAAAATCCCTCCAGAAGCACTTAGAAGTGAATAAGAAACTATGCAGAAGATGTTTTTACACTCAAAAACTCAATCATTAAGAAGTTCTGAGCACCCTTAGAAGTTATCAGAAGCATCTTGGTAGTTCTTAGAAGAAATACGGAATAAGTCTCTCTAATCAGAAGTTTATCAAATCGACACAGAAATTTATCAGAATCCTATTAACAACTTCTTAGAAACAAATAGAAGAATTGCAGAAAATAATTTTTGCAATTAGAAATAAATCAAGAGGAATAATAAGAAGAAGATTCTGAATTAGAAACCTATCAAAAGCATTCTTAAAGCCTTTAGAAGAAAATTACAAGAAAGTTTAGAAGTATCTAGAATTTTATGAGAAGTAGAATACTATATTTCTGATAAAGCTTTTGTTATCAGAAGTAAAATCAGAAGTTTTGAATCCAAGGTTAATCATAAGCAAAACACAGGTATCAAAAGTATTTCAAAAGCAGAGATATGACCATTGAACTTGTTAGAAAACAAAATAGACCTTCAAAAGTTTTGTAGAAGATCTTTAGACGTTCTACCAATAATACACAATATTAATTGATAAACAAATGTGCTCCAAAAGTTTTGTACAACTTACCTCAAAAGTTCTGAGGACGGAAACAATATTTAAAACTTGACAGAAGCTAAACAAAAACAGAAGGAGATGATAAGGCTTCAAGTTTATTTTTCTAATGGTCAAAAAGTTGCTTAAAATAATCATAAACAGCAAAGATATCTTCCTCAGCTTATAAAAGGAAGATTCAAATGTTTGAGAAGTAAGTTTTTGAGAAATCATAAATATTCACTCAAGCATTTACAAAGGCTTCCTACTTTTCTTCCATGAGATAAACTCCCTTGAGCTACATTCAGACAAGCATTCAAAGCTATCACTTCAACAACACTTAGAGTTTAAAATTTCTTATTTTTATTGCTATATTCATTGTATTTTAATTACTTAACTTAGTACATTGCCTATTAAGAGGCATTCAATCTGTACTCTTTTGTTTATTGCTTTTTAACAAAAGTTTATTCGTGAGCTTGGAAAACCAACTTATGTAAGTTTGTTGGGTGGAACTTGAGATTAGCAAGAGAGGCTAACTCAAAGAAGTGAAGTAGGTGCCTGATTAAGGGTCAAACCATTATAAAATCATTATATTAGTGTGCTGTGTAATCATTTTTATTTTATTTCAACATTATCTGATTAACTTAGATAAAATTTTTAAAGGCTCAATTCACCCTCCCTCTTGAGCCACCATTAGATAAGGGACCAATAGTTCTGTTAATCCCTTTAGGTAAGGCTTAACCCAAGAAGGGAGGGGTCAATTGGGTTTATAAAATTTTCTAACTCAACCCCTTATTAATTAATTTTCCTCTTTTTATGCTTTTATGTAAATTGCAGTGGAATAAATAATTGAAAGATAAAGCAAATAAATCAATCATACATAAGAGACATGATGTATAGTGGTTTGGGACAACATCCCTACTCTACTTTTCCAATTGCATACTACTTGTGTCTTAGGTTTCACTATCTCAATAATGAAATACAAGTTAGTGTCATCGTACTCTTTTAGATTCCATCTCTAGGGGCATAAACTAGTGCCTCTTGCACTCTTCTTGATTTCAGCTCAAGGAGGTATAAACTAGTGTTATCGTACTCTTCTAGATTTCAGCTTTAGGGGGCATAAACTAGTGTTTCTTGCACTCTTTTTGATTTCAGCTCAAGAGGGCATAAATGAGTATCAATGCACTCTTCTATATTCTAGCCCTTGGGAGCATAAATAATTTAGCAATTGATTATAAGAAAGACTTTAACAATCAAGTTGCTCTTCTTGATTCCAGTTTAAGGGAGCATATACAAATCAACAAACTGATTATGAGACACTCCAACAATCACACTTGTTCTTCTTGAGATTGGTCTCCTATACCAACTCAAGGGAAACATAGAAATAAAAATAAGAAAGAAACTACACTTGGTGATGTTTCTTTGAAAAGCACAGGAAAAGTTTTGATATTTTTGAAGCTCAATTCGTGTAGATGATCTTCCCTTTTTTGTTGTTGAAGAAAGCCTTGAGTAAGATATGAAGAATGAAAGCTTTGGCTTTGAGTTGTTCAAAGATATTTTAAGATTGAGGCTCAATAAATACTTGCAATAATTGTTGGAATATCCCAAATTAACTCCCCTCAAATCAACTCCATTTACAGTAGAATTCAAATTCTATTCGTTAGGGGTACGTGAAACTCATTTAATATGAGAAAAATGTTCAAATTCAACTATTTAAAGTGTCGTGACTTCAAACATTTGAAATTAGTACTACATATCTCTGAATGTGGTGATTCTATATTGTTCCTAATGGGTAGTTAGTATTTTAGAATTTTTGAAGTTATAACTTTAGAATTCTAAGCATTTTGTATCTTTCAATGCAACATCTCCTTCAGAACTTTTAGAACTGGTGTCTTTTGCATGCCTTCCTTAGAACTTTTGGAACTCGAGTTTCTGAATTACAGCAAGTTCTAAGATAACTTCTAACTTCTGGATCGTTATGGCTTATTTTTGAAACACTTTAAACCCCCAAATGGTACTTCTGAAACATTATTATGAATTTCTAAACTTGTAATTTCATATTGCAGAAAGTTCTTCAAATTTTGAAACATTTCTCCACACTTCTGATTATTGTTTTATAATTTTCTGAAATATTATCTCTAAAAAATTATTCTACATACTTTTGAATATTATAATTTTAGATTGCATCGAATTCTTTATCCTTCTGAAATGTTATTTTATAACTTCTAAATGTTGTGAACTTGGAATGTATCAAACTTTTTTGCCTCTAAAATATTATTCTAGACTTTTGAATTATTGTTTTATAATTCTGAAAAATCATTATAGACTTTTGGATGTTGTGTCCTCAGATTGCATCAAATTTTTTCATTCCTTTGAAATGTTATTTTGATTTTCCAAACATTGTGATGAATTTTATCAATGTCATCTTCTAACTCGTGAAGCTTCCTAATGTAGATTTTGTGTCCTCTAAAGGTTCTCACTAAAGCCTTTAAGACACATCCTCTATAACTTAGAGTGCTTCTTCTGACACTTGTTTCCTCTGGAATTCCACATGTATTCCCTAAAGCCCCCCAAATCTTTAAAGCTTCCTCTAAAATTTATGGATGCAACTTCTAGAGTTCTGAAACTTCTTTTGAACATAACTTTTGAAGCTTCTATATTCTCTTAACTAACCTCTAAAATTGAAATGCAACTTCTAAAGCTTTGAAGGCTTCCAAAGAAACTTTGGCATTCAAGTTTTGAAGCTTCCTACGTGCTCTGAAATTTAAAGTCTAAATTCTTCTTCTTCTTCTAGATCTCTAAAGCATCTTCTCTAAACTATCTTCTGAACTATTATTACTTGATTTTTTAAACTTGTGTTGGATTCGAGAGCATCCTCTGAAATATTTTTTAGCAACCTTTGAAATGTATTATACAACCTCTGAAATCTCTACATCTTCTATAAGTTCCCTCTGAAGGCTTGAACGCTTCTTCTTAAGCTGCCTCTGAAGCTTCTTCTTCCTTTGAAACTTCCCTCTGAATTCAGAATGCTTCATCTGAAACTTCCAGACGTAACTCTGGAACTTTTGAAACTTCCTTTGAAGCCTCTAAATGTCCCTTTGAACATTTTTGTATCCTCTAACAGTTTCTTTGAAATTTAGAAATCTTAGTAACATATCATTATTTTACTTCAAGTCATTAACCAATTTTTGTTAATCATCAAAACTATGAATTTGAGTCAACAGGTTTGTGGAAATTTTCTCCTCTATTGTGATGCCCTTGATGTGATTGATATATAAGAATACAAAGTTTGTTTGCACAAATGAATATGAAAGAACTTTCTAGGGCTTGAAGAACCAATTTGCCAAAATTCCGATGTTGGCTTTACTAGACATAGGGGGTAATTTTGTAGCGTATAGTGATGCCTCTAGGAAGTGATTTAGGTGTGTTTTATGCAGCATGGTAAGGTGATAGCTTGCACTTCACATCAATTAAAGCCATATGCCTAAAATTATCCTATGCATGACTTCGAGCTTATGATAATAGTGTTTGCCTTAAAGATTTGGTGACATTACCTATATGGTAGAAGATAGAAATTTTTATAGACCACGAAAGTCTTAAGTATATCTTCTCCTCCTAAAAAGAGTTGAATCTCAAGCAGAATAGATTATTGGAGCTATTAAAGGATTACGATGTCATCATTCATTATCATCATGGTAAAGCTAATGTGGTAGTAGATGCTTTGATTCGTAAGTCCTGTATAAGTGTAGAAGTTCTAATTATAGACTAGATGCAATTGATCCATTTGATGGAAGGTTTGCAGCTTGAGGTGTTGCCTCTGAAAGAAGTGAGATGGTCGAGTGCTTTGTGGATTTAGTCAACACTCATTGATCAAATTTAGGTAGCTCAAAAATAGGATCTATTTGTTTGGAAGGTTTGTGACAAACTAGATTAAGGAGAGTAGATTAAGTTTCAATATAGACCTAATGGAACTTTAATATTCCACAATAGATCGGTGATGCCTAGTGTGGATAGTCTCTGAAGAGAAATCTTAAAAGAGGCACATCAATCAAGGTCTTCCATATATCCAGGCATCACTAAAATATATAGAGACGTCAGAGGGAGCTTTTGGTAGAACAATATGCAGAAAAAAATTGCTCAGTTTGTGGCTCAGTATTTGGTATGTCAATAAGTTAAGGTTGATCACCAGAGGCTAGTAGATTTATTACAATCACTTAAGATTCTAGAATGGAAGTGAGATCGTATTAAGATGGGTCTTATGACTGCCTTGCTTCATGCTCGGGCATTTTGTAATGCAATCTAAGTTGTTGTGGATAGACTTACTAAGTTAACCTCATTTTTTACCATACCGAATGATCTCTAATGCTAATCAAATGGTTGAGTTATATATACGAGAGATCATTAGACTTCATTGTGTATCCATCTCAATTGTATTAGATAGAGATAGCCAGTTCATGTAAGAGTTTTGATAGAATATACAAAAGGTGATGGAGATAGAATTGCATTTAAGCTCTGCATATCATCCTCAAACAAATGGTCAGTCTGAAAGGATGCTCCAGGTTTTGGAAGACATATTACAAACCTTCATTTTAAACATGGGAAGTTCATGGGATCGTGACTTGCCATTTGTGGAGTTTTCTTATAACTATCAATCAAGTATTGGCATGGCTCCATTTGAGGCATTATATAACAAGAAATGTCACACGCTATTATCTTGGGATGGGGTTGGTGAGTGAAAGCTATTAGTACCTGAGATGATACAGCAAGCGGCAGAGATAATAAAGTTAATCAAGAAGCATCCTGCAATTACTCAGGATTAGTAAAAGAAGTATAGGGACAGGAGATGTTGAGATCTTCAGTTTGCAGTTGGAGATCATATATTTTTAAAGGTCTCGCCCACCTATGGAGTCATGAGATTTGGAGTAAAGGGAAAACAAAGTCCTCATTTTATTGGGCCATTCGAGATCCTAGAATCCATTGGTGGAGTAGCATTTTGATTGGCTCTACCATTATCATTATTTGAAGTCCACAATATATTCCATATCTCGTAATTAAGAAAGTATGTAGTAGTAGATCCTTCTCAGGTATTATGAGTAAAGCAATTTCAGTTTGAGGAGGACTTGACATATTAGAAGTGGCTAGTCTGGATACTTAATGTTCATGATAAACAATTAAGGGGGAAGACAATCAAGCATGTTTTAGTCTAGTGAAGCAACCACAGTGAGAAAGAAGCTACATGGGAGCTTGAGGAAGACATACAATAGTTTTACCCTAAATTATATTTTTCATTAGATGTATTATAAGTTTCTAGGATGAAACTTGTTATAAGGAGGGAAAAATGCAATATCCCACATTGAGAGGGTTTTCATGTGAACAGAAACAAAACTTTCTGCCTTGCTTTTGGCGCATGCATTGGTTTTTCAAATAGGTACATGCGAGGGTTTAATGCGTGATTGGGTGGTTAGTTAAAAGAGACATGGTGACCTTAATGTATGACGACTTTCTTTGCCAATGGATGGGGGTTGCATCCTTGTTATAAAAGAGAGGGTTATTGTTGTAAAGAGAAACAGAGAGAAAGAAAGAGAGAGAGAGAGAGAGAGAGAGAGAGAGAAGGAGAAGAGATTCTACCATTGAGATTTTTTATTTTCCTTCATGGATCTTCAGCCAAGTAAGTAAATAAATGCATCTATCTTTCATATGTGATAATTTTACTAAATCAAATCTTTAATTAGACAAGTGCATTCTATGTTTTAGCAGGGTTTTATGCAAGATACAATGTTGTGCTGGATGGATAGATACATTTGTAGATGTAGTTTACAGTGTTATGAAAATATTTTTAAAATAATTAATATACATATTATTTTGATGATAAAATCCATTGAATATGTTGGATTTTTATATATTCATGTACTCTACGATTTTGGTAGAATTTTGATGTGATATTACTGTTTTTGAATGGTGAAATTCTTGCTCGTTTAAAATAGAAATTTTATCAAATTTTTATATATTTAAAAGATTTTAGTATCACATATACCTCTTGAAATAAAGATCTCATGGTGTAGAATACACCTAACATCCTACAGCTCTCATGGTGTATGCAATTATAATGAAATTAAAAAAAGGGAAGAAATGACATTGTCCACACACAAAATTCCATGTATAAAGAAATTGGGTTGATGAAAATAAATTCATGTAGGGTGTTGTATATATTATTTTTAAGATCTGAACTGTTGGATATTTTCTAAATAATGATATTATCCTAATTTAACAATTTTAGGTTTAAACAATTTTATTTTTATAGTTAAATTTGATGATTTGTGGAAAATAAAATTTTCATCAAATTTTATATTTTTTACTTATAGATTTCATATGGGCCCATAGGATGATTAGTGCATTTCATTGTCATTTTAGGTGATAATTTCCAAAGTTGAAAATTTGAAAACCATCATAAAAAAGTCTGATTTTATGAAAAATTCATTGAAAATTTATGGGACATAAAGTCCCTAGAAAATCAGGTAGCATTGTTGCCTAGAGTTTGGCCAGAGTCCAAAGCCGATCACCTAACAGGTAGGCTCCAAGCTCAACACCTAACAAGCCCACTCAAGAGGCCTAGTTAGCAAGCAGAGGTAGCCGAGCACCTAATAGGTAGGCTCCAAGCTCAACACCTAACAAGCCCACTCAAGAGGCCTAGTTAGCAAGCAGAGGTAGCCGAGCACCTAATAGGTAGGCTCCAAGCTCAACACCTAACAAGCCCACTCAAGAGGCCTAGTTAGCAAGCGGAGGTGGTGATGGTGACAAAGTTCGGTAATAGAGTTCAATGGGCCAAGCCCAACTAACGAGCCTAGTTAGGTGGATGGCCCAACATTAGTGGCCCAAACAAGTTCACCAATGTCGACATTCGGTCGTTGGTCCAGTTGTGCTATGGATAACCAAGATTCATTTTGATGAATTTAAATCATCAAATTATGAAGGAATGTGATTTAACTCCTTAAATTTGATGTTATAGTGTACTAGACTAATCAGGATATGATTTAAATTATTAATATGTTGTAATGATGGCCAGATAATGAGATTTGACGAGTAACATGTAAGAGATGTGAGGTATTTTGCTAAATCAATATTGTAGTCCGACAAACCAATCAGGATATGATCTAAGGCGTTGATCTAACATGATGATGGTTAAATAGAGAAGTTTGAATAAGCAACATGAAAGTAATAAAATGTATCTCCTTAAATTGTTGTAGTCTGTCAAACTAGACAAGTTATAATTTATGGTGTGGTGTAATTAGTATTTTATCACATTTGCTAGTTACATATATTTTACTTATTAAGTTGTCATGACTCACTCCAATATTAATTATATAGTTACATATATTTTACTTATTGAGTTGTCATGACTCGCTCCAATATTAATTATATTTTTTACAGAGAATACCGCTAATGGAAGGCATTAGTTATGGTATAGGGATAGATGTGACAAAGTTTTCTTTGAGAGTAATTTTGAAAACTATTTTTGTATTTCCATTATAAATTAAAGGATTGTACTTAACTTTATTATTGGATTGTATTGTATTTTAATATTTCCCCTATTTATAAGTTATTGTGGTTACTTTTGTGGTTATATTTCATCTGTAATGCAATAGATCTTAGGATAATCACCTCGAATATGAAAATGACATTTAATTATGCAAATTTTGGGTGGGATTGTGACAAAAGCAAAACTAGTAAGAAAATATAGCAAAAGATACTTTTATGAATGGACAGATACGGCTTATATAATAGCAACTACCAACAAAACCGAAGGCATGTTTGGATACTTGGAATCCACATGGCAAGAGGTGTGTTTCCCCTGAAAGGATAGTTGGGAACTTTTGATTCTGTAACATATACATTATCAAATCTGAAGTTCCCCGGAAAAAGAAGCAACAGGATTACAATCTCCACTTGCATTTGAACAAGGCCCCAACTTATGGTTTCCTTCCGTGTGCCATGAACATTGAAATAATTGTATCGTATGATAACTGAAATTCCATCCATGCTATAAGAACACATACATTCTAGTATGCCCTAAACAACGAGCACAAGCAATCCAAGCATGCAGCATTAAGCACATATCCATGCTACTTTGTGCTTCCAAGTCAAAATCTGAGGGGTAAATCAAAATTAGCTTGCCTTTCTAATTAAACATAGATGCACAAGAAAGGCTGACTAACAAGAGAGAGATGCACTATAAGATATCACATTTATCAAGGTAATTGATGGTTAAAGCTCTATAGAAGACACTTCCGCTGCATTATTTGCTTCCAAGTTCCAGCAAATATTATTGGAATCTTTTACTCAAAAAGAGTTCCAGGGAGTTCGTTAGCTAAGATTCAGCAAAACGGACGCTGACCCTTTGCTGGATGGGAGTCCTACAAGAAGGGCAATCCTTCATTCCCTGTTTCTCATGAAGTTCATTGCATTTTATGCAAACGACCTGGTGAGCACAGGGAAGGAAGACAACAGACATCTCATCAGTCAAGCACATCACACATTCACGCTCACGCTGTAGATCCCCAAACCCCCAGTCCTGGAAATCCATCATTTCAGAAAGCCAATGCATCTTGGTCACTTTAAGAGGATGATTACTTGTAGCATTCATGATGGAGGCAGAATAATATCCATCCACTCTCATCTGTAGTGCGGTTAGTTTGGAAGAATCAGCCTTCAATCTTAACTGTGCAATCTCCATCTCAAGCCTGCTTGTGTCATTTCTATATCTTTGAAAATCAGTTTCTGATTCAACTCTCACTGCATCTTCCTTCGACTTTGCTGAAGCCACAATTTTTTCTCTTTCTTTTCTTTCAGAATTTGCTTGGGTTAGTGCTTCTTCCTTCAGCTTCTCTTCCTGTTTCTGCCTTCCCTGTGATGTTTTTAGAGAAAAGAAAAAGGTACAAATTAAGCAACCCGTTTTGTCAAGATAATAGGCAATTTCATCCTCATTATTTACCCAGGTCAGAGAAAGGGAGAATCAAATAACTTTGATATTTGGGGCAAGCAATCTGATAAATTGAATAAATTCAAGTACCTTTCTCTAAATGTGTCCATATGACAACAGTCTGAGAACATAATTCAAGATCCACTATAATGGTGCAACAGAAGCCATTTAGCTGACCCCACATAGGTGGGAAACAGCTTTTGATGATAATGACAACAGTCAGAGATTTGGCTGCTGCTTTATCGTGCTCATCTAATATTGCTTGACCAATCGGGTGGCAGTTGTCCCCCTCACCCCCGTACATGTCATGTTACCACAAAAGAGGTCCAGAAGTAACCATTCACAAAGATCAAAAGTAACAAGTGCATCAAGCAACATAGTGAACTAGGAAACGGTATTCACTGAGTTTTCAATCCACAACCAAATAAATATATACAGATCTCAACATCAAATCACTCACCTCAAGTAGATCATGGTAATCTTTGGCTTGCTCTAGCTGTTGCTGCAGCTGAGAAAACTTGCGTTTTTTAGTCACTAGGTCCTCCAGAAGCAAGGTCTTTTGCCTCTCCCATGACTCAAATTTCTTCAATGTCTTCTTTTCCCTCTTTGCAACCTCCTGGCATTTCGCAGCCGATTGTGCAGCCTGCAACTTTGCTGCTTCCATGACCTTCCTCAACTGAGAATTCTCCACCTCAAGCCTCTGAACCGCAGCATTTGCCCTATCAACCTGCCCACTAGCCTTGCACAATGCATTCTCCATCTCTAAGAGTTTCTTCATGGTACTCTCTTCCAAAGTCAGCTTCTCTTTCTTCAGGCGTGCAACATCCTCTTTCTCCTGCCTTAGTGCTTTGAGCTCTGCTTTGTCTTTGCTTAGCCTGCGGGCAGCCTGCATCACCTTCTGCTGGGCCCATTCTGTCCACTCTTGTATTTGACTTTGTAGCATCTGTATCCGCGTAAGCAGCTTTAGCACCACCTCATCCTTATCATGAGGGGTCCACTGCCCAGCCTCAGCGTAGTTCTCAGCTGTGTGCAAATTGCCTCCAGGAATGGAAGTCCCACTGTTGGGTGAATGTAATGATAGAGAGAGTTCAGTACTGGCTGCAGGCAATGCTGAAGGCTTACTGACTGCTTTGGTGGTAAAACCTGGAACAGCAGCAGACACCGCATTAACAGAAAGATTAAAATTTACATCCATTCGAGGTGCAGCCAGTCCAATTGCCTTGCTTATTTTTATGGAACCACCCTTCAAATTTGATATGGCTGCTTCTGACATAGGCCTGCATTTCTTGTCCAATAAAAAACTGGTAAATCCACTGAGCTTGCCTGATTTCAAAGCTCCTTTAGATCCATATGCTCTGTAGTTCTTCTCCAGAGGAATTGATTTCTGTCGGAGGATAGAATCCCTCTTAGAACTATTCACATGGCCTTTTCTACCAGTTCCCATTTTACCATGAGTACCCGAAATTCTTGATGCAGTTAATCGAGACATTGCAGGAACAGACTCCTCGGTAAAAGATGAGGATTCCTCCATACAATCAGCTGAAGAGAAAGAGTTTGATTTCTCTGCGTTACTCACAGTTCCAAATGCAGAGAACCTAGCAGACGATAAATTTGGTATCCCTGCAACAGGTGACAACTCAGTTCCAAGCAAATTCTGTTTATTAGGTTTTTTAGTTCTTGGAGTAGACAATGCAGGCCCAACTGGAATAGACCTGTTAGTTTCTGATTTCCCCAGTGAAACAGATGAACCCCCTACAGGCTCGTCACTTCCAAAACTCCCCAACAGATCAACATCTATGGCACAAGCATGTGACATGTTCATGTCACAGATCAGTAAACACCACATTGCATCGCCCATGCTGAAGGATGGTCTGACCTCCCTAAGCACACAAACCATCTCTGCCAATATGTATTTCTCCAACTGATCCAAATCCTCAAAAATTCTTTCCTTGGTAGAATCTAAATCTTGCCCAGTCCTTAAAAAGACCAATGCATTCTCAACAATATTGGACACAGTATCCTTGCATCCATAATAAAGCCCACACCTCAACACAGCCTTTGTAGCCACATCCTCACTACAACCATGAGCGATAATCCCCCTAATTGCACTTTTATAGATTGTATCCAAATTGCTCAAAACAAGCTCTTCCAACTGAGTCTCTGTGATATCACTCCAGTTTGCATCTCTGTACTCCTCGGCATCTACCTCTTTCTGCTGCTCAGACCCCAGATCTGACAACAACCCATGACTGGATTGCAGTCCTTCTAGCTGCTCTTGGTTAAAGCCACACAAGTGACAGACCAAGTGCTGATCAGGGACAAGGCCATCTTGGCATTTCTCAAGCTCATATACCATGCATTCAGGCTGTGACAATGGGAGTTCATCAGCATCGCTGAGAGGCATATCCGAATGGAATTTTCTCTTGCTCCTACTTCCTTTATCTTGTAATGAAACCGAAGATGGCAATTGCCCACTGCCCCTAACAACCATCGCTGCCATTAAATTTTCACTGGCAATTTCCAACCCCAAATCTACAAGTCCACAATGCACCACTGGAATTTCAATGTAAGATTGCAGAAGAGAATAAAATCAAGATCAAACCTACCAAGAAATCCAAAACAGTCGATAAATTACAACAAGACATCAAAACATCCAACAATCCCTGATCTTAATACAATGTAGCACAAACAATGCATAGAAGATACCTTAACAATTCCGAATTCACTCACCAATGTCGTTTTCCTGCATTAGAAAACCCCAATGGATCAAAAACAAAAGAACCCCAAATCAAATAAGAACAAAATCATAAATACCAAGTTACCAACTAAAGATAAAATCATATAAAACGCATTCATCAAAAGAAAAACCACCAACGTTCTAGAAAATTTTCACAACAATATGAAATTATTAAAATTAAGATAACAAAAGGAAACCCCGGGAGCCATTTCTGGGCCATGAAATATGATGTAAAAAGGCCCAAAAATCGAAAGGAAAAAAGTAGAAAAATCAGAGATGATGAACTATCGATCCGGGCATACCTGTGTTTAGCTGCTAGTCAAGGGAATTGATCAAAAAACCATCAAGAAAAGAGATTAAAATTGGAAAATCCAGCGTCAGACACCTCGCCGTCCTCCTGCATTTGGCTTGGAATTTGATGGTCTTTAACCACCTAGGTAACCATGGTTAACTATTTATGCCTTACATGAGAACCATGGTTAAAGGCTCGGGAGCCACGTCATGACCATCCGGCCCGTTGCGTTTATTAACTCGTACTGCATTTGGTACGAGTTTTTGTGCGGTAACATCTCATCCGTTCATTTCAACCCAAAAGCTATACCATTCATCTATGGTTGCAACTGTTGGGTGGCTTAGATGCGGATAATTGCGTGATGAAGTCATTCCCTATTTTGCTTAAATGAACATGCGTTTTAAACACGCTTAAATAAATATTTTTAAGTATATTGTTTTAATTGAATTTGATTTAATCAACTATTATAATTCAAAATGAAATGGTTGCATGAAAATTTTCATAAAATGTATCATTGACTAAACTGGCAATATACAAAAGATTTACAAAGAGAGATAATTATTGAGCTAAGGGTGTGCTTGGATGAGTACTGGCCAGCCCATTAAGTTGTATAATCACAATTTACCTTTATTACACACCCTATGAAACATTCCAACCAAGCGAACTATTGGCAAGTACATCTTATATTTTAATCATTATTCCTAGTTTTTAATCATCTATTCTTATATATTTTTTTAATTTTAATTATTTACTTCTATTCTTCAAGTTATCCAACTATTTTTTCTAATTCACACCTTAATATACATTACTCATTATATTGTTTTGTCTTTTCCCAATATACTTTTTATTACACCTACGCCCTAATGCATCCTATCCAAACACAACTTAAAAGTAATGCCAACCATTAATCTTTAGGGAATGAGGAAAGAGATAAATATATATATATATATATTGAAAAATAAAAATGTAAAAGGAATTATGTAGTATAATAGGGTTTTTAATAATTAAAAATAAAGTAAATAAAAATAAAATAAATAATTGTTTATATAAAATAATGATAAAAAAATATAAACAATAATGAAAAAAAATTATGTTTAAGCAATCAAAGTATTAAATCCAATTAAAAATAGTGGGAAAAGGGGTGGAATACTTTTTCACCTCTTTCCCTCATTCCCAAATTGAGCCATAAATAAAGATATAATATAGTTATAAAAATATAAATAATATTATAAAAAAAGATAAAATTACATAGTTATAAATATTAATTTAATAAAAATATGAGCAAAAAGTGACTTTTTACGTTAAAACAAACACACTCTTTAGAAGAGAGTGTAATATAAAAGGTGCAATATACAAAGATAAATTAACAAGATGAACATAGGTGAATGAAAGCAATATAAAAAGACAAAAATAATACAGGACAAAATAAAAGAATAAGCAAAAATAAAAGAATAGTGATTAATAAATCAAACTTGCAACAAAGAATGAAATATGTATATAATTTGCTTTGTTTGAATTGGTAATACACACGTAGACTGAAAACGCAATATTTATTAAAGTATAATAGGATGTAAGACTTTCTTAGTGTTGGGTATGCCATACGTATTGTGCATGTTAGTGGTCAAGACGTCCATGTAGATTTCATGACCCGCACAAAAGAGCTCATTCATTTCTAACTACATTAGAATCTAAGATTCACAGAAGAAAGTGTAAAGAATTCTTCAAACATATCTCTTAGGGGTAGTTCGGTGTGGAATGGAATCCACATTAGAATCCCATATTCACCAAAGAAAGTGGAGAGAATTGTTCTAACATATCTTTTAGGGGTTGTGTAGTGGAATATTCCAAAGAATGATTTTCAAGGGTTGATGTTGCATATAATTTTCATATAATATTATTTTTCTCATCATTATCTATATTTTTAATTATTATACATCTATTTATTTTAATTTTATTGATTTTATAAATAAAATTATCCTTATATTTTTTATTTCATTTCATTCCATACCATCTAATGGAGTAGCTACGTAGGGTGTGTTTGGTTTGAAGAAAAAAATATGAAAAAGAGGATAAAAAGTAAAAGAAATAAGAAAAGATGATGATGTCAACCATAAAATGAATTGAAATAAAATA
>JAYJMB010074257.1:0-23262 GCA_036873735.1 Pouteria campechiana | reverse complement strand
AAAGGAAAGATATGGACATTGAAGAGAGTCCCACCAAAAGCTCAATCTTCTAGGCGTAGAAAACGACCCAGCATCTTAGTTTGTGAGGGGCGATTATGGCAGAAGCATTGCCATCCACGTTTGAAGCTGTTGGCGTCTGAAAAAGATGGAGATATCGACTTCGTCCTCGGAAATTAATGGGATGGTAGAATTTCTATGGAGTTGGCATAAATGCTGGGTTTGAAGTAGAGCAAATGCAGGGTGCGGCATGTCACGTGCACAACCTTATGTCTCTCCACATGTTGTGTCAGTCGCTATTGGGGCGTGACACTGAGTGCACGCGCTATAATGTGACCAGCATTGCATCTTGTTTTGTCTTCCCCTCGGCTCAAAATTTAATGGTGCATTTTCTGGTGAAATGGATATAAACCTGAATTTCAGTTTTGGTGGGGAACAATGCTTTGACGTTCTTTTCACCGATTTTCTTTTCTATTTGATATTCATGGGGTTTAAATCATTCAGCCGATTAAAGTCTCAGCCGAGGTGAGCTGGGAGTCCCTTTAATTAAGGAGACCAGCTGTCTTGAAACTTTTATAGGCAACCCCCATACACAAAAACGAAAACGAAAACGAAAAAGAAAAAGAAAAAGAAAAAGAAAGAAAGAAAAAAGAAGTTCACAAAATTGATGGTCAAGATAAAGTTCGTGCGTCGTGTTATCTAAGCCCGGACCGGTGATTGAACTGGTAAGGCATCTAGTTCCTGGTTTAACTAGTTTGATTGATGAGTTGAACCGGTTTTTATTTTTAAAAAAAAATTAAAAAAATTAATAGAACATAATCTTGAAAATTTTAAATCATAAATATTAATCTAAATATATAGATCTTTTATATAATATGTTACTACTTTAATTTATTCTTTTATTCTATTAATAATATTAATTTTTTTAAAATCTACTATTAGACCAAACCAGGCTAGACTATTCCGGTCAACTAATCAATTCAAGCATAGCTTATGGCCGGCGTCTCACGGGTCTAAAATGAGGTCACTTGGTTAATTATTGAAGATTCTAAAAAGTTGAAGACTAATATGTTTAATTGATGGTCTAGAACAAGGGGTGTGTCAGAAATAAATATGAGCGAGAAACATTAATTTAATAGGATTATAATTGGATGCAAGGAGTCTTACCAAGATTATGGCCTTGTTTGATTTGGCTTAAGTGCTTATGGCTTATGGCTTATGGCTTATTCCCTTAAATAAGAAGCATACAAAAATAACTCACGTTTCATTGTATTTACTAAAGGGGCTTATTTGCTTATTTTCTCATCCCACAAAATTATATGCGCATGTCTTTCCAGAAGTAGCATATTTGGTGATTTATAGATTCGCAAACATTCTAATTATTCTAATTGAAATTAGTTTTCATTTATTTAAAAGAGGTTGTAAATATTCCAATTATTTTATCCCAGTTAAAATTTGTCCATTTTAGTTTTTACATATCTATTTCTCAGTTTAAAAATCTTTTAATCTATCCAAATATTTTAGTTACATTGCCTTAATTAATATTTTACAAATTTAGCCTAGGACTTATGAGGGTATTTTTGGTCTTTTGATATTGTTTCAGCGTTCAACTTCAGCTTTAGCCATCATAAGCTCAGCAAGATCAAAGATTCGCATCATATGCAGTTGTTGCTAAGATGGCGAATCTATAAATAATTCTTTTCATGTATGTATGTATACTCTTGAGTCAAGAGTAAAAGCTACGAGGATTTCATGGAAAGAATTTTTCGTTTGTTAATATTGACCCACAACAGCTGTCGCAGACCATCCAGAGGTTTCAGAGACTTTCCACCAGAGTGAGCTCATCTAAGCCCATGTTAACTCCGACAAGCATGCCAGATGGTACTTAGAACCCAAGTCTTCGTTTCTGGTTAAAAAAAAAAAAAAAGAAGGGAAAGACGTCTTTTCCTCCCATCTCTATGCGCTGCTATAATAATTAACTATACATAACTAATCTAACTTTTCACATTATTACCCATCCAATGCTTATATATATATATATATATATATATAACTTTATCTATTCCCACCTAATTCACTTTATAAACGATACGCAAGACTATGTAAAATATATATATATATATAACACTTTATCTATTCCCACCTAATTCACTTTATAAACGATACGCAAGACTATGTAAAATTCACTTTGTAACTGACATAACTCTTATTTTACTGTCATCATTATCTTTCCTTTAACACATCTTTTCCTCGTTTTTATTGAAAATCTGTGATGATTTTCAAAGGTTGACAGTCCGCCCCTACAAAACTCCTCTGGGAGTCAGTATCAAAGCCCTCCCGCCCAGCAAACAAAGCGGATGTTGGGCCAGAACATGCCCCCTAATCTGTGTTCCATGTCAGGGAAGGCATTGACATGTAAGACACTACAAAAGCAGAAGAATCTTCTGAATTTGAATTCCAAAGTCTCTCTTGTGGCCGGGCATCAATTGTCACGCAGCCAGCTGATGATGGCAATTTGACAACGACCCATGATTTCTCCTCAAGAAAGAGTGGGGGCACTAACACAGTAGATAATCCATCATCTGGTACTCGTCTGAATTGCCCATCCCACTAAATCGGAACACACTAATCATTGATTTTGGTCATCAATCCCATTTCACCTTTGATTGCCCCTAGCACTTGAAAAATACACTTTTGGCATACACTGGGGTAAAAGGGCCCCAAAACATATCAGTATCATGAAGGAATTAATAACAAACTTCTTAGTGGACTTGTTTTTTTTTTAACCTAGTGGATGTTATCATTACAGGTATCTATTGATGGCTGTACTCTTGTGGTGGAATGTGTAGAGTGTACTTTGACATCGGTTATGCAGCTACAAGCTCATCTCCTGTGGCAAGCTGATCTCCAAAAAGTACAGGCTGCAACCATTATCATGGGCATTGAGCAAAGAAAAGTAAACACAAGAACAAAAAGACCAATGAGCCAGCTTCTCAAGCAGGCGAGCAGGAAAACATGTAGAGTCCATTATCATGGCATGGGTCCATTGCAGCACATATCATGATGTTTCAGTGTTCATTAGTCTGTTCTTGGTGAAAAGTTTCATGTTGCAATCATTTGTGCATGCACTCACTTATTCTTTCCATGTATCAAAGGATTCAAAACCATCAAGTAAAATACTGTCAAAGGTTTGAAATTAACTCTACGGTTCTTTTGTAGAAAATGATATGGGGTTTTGGTTATTACTATGAAAACAAAAGAAAAGACCCAGTGCCTTTTTATGGTAAGATAAGAGAGAAAAACAAGAATGGGCCCAGGTGAAATAAATGGTTATGTTAGCATGCTAATAGCATGATTGTAGACGTGTGCCAGAAATGCACTCAGAACAACTGCCTGCCTCCCATCATCAAAACCAAAGTTTTCACTTGGTTGCAAGCATAAAACATGCAAATGATACCTATTCCGTTTTGGTAAAAAGCACAGGTGTATCTTTGACATGTTGTGAAGATAAAAATCATAAATAATCAAGTGAAAAAATGCAACTTCAAGATAGTTGTCTGTCTGTGTATTACCTTGCCGACATGAAAGCCATGCCAAAGAAGACAGCCTTGACAGCTTGTTTCTGCCCAGCATAATCAAATGCTAGGGGCAGCATTTCATGCAATGTTAGAAAGGCCATTACTCCCCCAACTACACAGGCAAAACATCATGATAGGTAAATATACTAAAGAAATGATTTCAAAAGGACATATTTAACATCGGTAGTGGCAAGAACCTGATCCAAGAAGGCCCTCGAGGATCTCAGGGCTAATACTGCTTGGGAACAAGTAAGCTGCACAAGAGCATAATTTTACATAAGAACATCCCATCATCATCATTATTGTAAGCTGTTTCCCATCAAAGTGGGGTCAGCAACATGGAAACTGTTATTACATTCCTGTCAATCTTAGGCTAAGTCCTTAGTCAGCCTAAGCACCTTCATATCTTTACTAATGACTCCTAACTATATTCTTTTTAGCATTCCTCTTGTTCTCTTATGGCCTTCAACTTGAACAACCCACTCCTAACTGGCGTAAAACCAGACGATCCCCCTATCCACAATCAATAATCTTCAGCATGTAGGGAATAAGTATTGAGGAACTACAATAACAAAGTCAACTTTTCTACGTTTCATTCAGGCTTTTAACATATGATGGGTGGGGTGATTTCCATGGCAAAAAACATTGCTACAAAGGGCCTCACTCTAGTCTAGACTGCACAAAGAAAATATTCCATATATCAAAGATGTGCAAAGAACAAACTCAACAGAGCATGGCTTTCTTCAGTTGAATTTGAGCTTGCAGAAGTGTAAAGACACCAATTAAATTCCCATCTGTACAAAAATTCAGCCTAAGCATCATATAGTTCCTCACATATACACTGAATCCGGTATGCTGTAGTGAGGGTGCATATGTCAAAGTAATGGCTGAAAGAGTGCACTTCGTGTGAGAAGTGTGAGATCTTTATGAACAAGAATATTCTGGTGTACATCCCTAACCATAAGGACCATGGTTCACTAATGGAGGCTATTCATATGATACCAGTAGATGAGCAATGTTAAATATATCTTTCAGATTAGGAGTTCCTAATGCTTCAGCCGGTGGCCAACTATAGATGGCTTACAGGATGCCAATTGTCCTTACAAAGTTCAAGCATTGGATGGCTACAGTCTTCCTAAATTAAAGAGGTTAAAGAATCTTTATTTCTAGCACGAACTCTCACATCAGCAATCTGAATTAACTCAAACCACACCCCGCTATCAACAAAATTGTCTCAACTGCTCATATCTTGAGGAATCAACACACAAACTCTCATACCACTAGTCTGAATTATCTTAAGATGCCCCACTAGAGCCAATTTTGTCTGGACTGCCCATATCTTGAGGCATGAGCATGCTACAATTCCTCATCATGTCTAAACCATAAGGTTAGCAAGAATGAAAAAATAATTACAAGTGCAATGAACATAAGAATCTGTCACCATCACCATTCCATCATCATAACCTATTTTCCACCTAAGTGTTGTAAGCTACATGGATTTTGTTACGTCATTCCTAGCAATCTTGGGCAATGTCTTCAATAAACCCAAGCACTTCCGTATCTTTCCTAATGACCTGTAACCATTTTTTCAATGGCCTTTTTTCTTGTACGTTAATGGCCTTCTTCTTGAATAAACCCATTTCTCCTAACTAGTACAATTTCTAGTCTCTGTTGCACATGACCAAACCACTAAAGTCTGCTTTCCCTTATTTTATGACAATTGATTCTATTTTTAAATTAGTTCAAATTACTTCATTTCTAATTTTATACTTGAATGATTTATCACTCATCCACCTTAAATCCCCATCTCAGCTAAACTCATCTTATGAATATGTTGATCTTTAATTACACACCATTCCACCTCATAAAATATAGTTGGTCTTAGCTGACTTTAAGCAAGTAATAACCATACCTACAATAATCACGCCAAGTGGCTCAGCTAAGCCAGAAAGTGTAGCCAGTTTGAATGCCTGCCATTTGCTGTCTTACACAGACAAAGCACCAGTGTATCAGATATTATTTTCTGCATGAATAAAACAAATGAACTAAATGCATTTCTATTTTGATTTTGACTCTTATTGATGCAACATGATGTAGGCCAGAGTAGCTATAATACTCTGGCACCTGAAAAATTCTAGCCACGTCAAAACAGACTCCCAATCAATTACAAAGCTTCATGAGATTGATTCTAAACAATGCCTCTTTTCAAACTGCACCTGCTATAAATTACCTTTCAGTTGCAAAATATACAGGAAGTGCTACAGCAACACCCTACAGGAGGAAATTTAGTAAATATTATAACAAGAACCAAGAATATTATCCATTTTTATGAAGAGATTGTTCACCCTTCACAATAAAAAGGGGAACAAAATGCAATAGTCAAACTGCTAGAAGCTTTTTTCTCACTTTCTAAAACATGGATGCAACAGGAAAACTAGCACAAACAGAGCAACACAATTTCTAGAAGCAACCACATTGAGGAAAGAATCTAGAATTGTTTCAATTAGTACGAAGTGAAGGATCAGCACAAAGAAGAAGAAGAAGAAAAGAAACAAAGAAAGAAAAGAAAAAAAATCCAAAGAACAAAATTTAAAAAAATAAAAAATAGGGTCATCTTGACATTGTACCCAAAAAAAAAAGTTTATAAGAATGAGCTGCAAGAACATTATAAAATCGAAGTATGCACAAAGCAGCACATGCACCTATTGAGTCAAGTATATAGTTTTGATGATTAACAAAACTTGGTTAATAACTTGAATTGAGCTAATGACATGTTGCTAAGATTTCTACATTTAGAGGCTTCAGAGGAATCTTCAAAAGTTCCAGAGTTACACCTAGAAGTTTCATAGGAAGCACTCTGAATTCAGAAGGAGGAAGAAGAAGAAGAAGAAGCTTCAGAGAACAGTTCAACAGAAGCTTCAGAAGTATGAAGAAGAAGTTTTTAAAAGAAGCGTTCAAGCCTTCATAGAAAACATTTAGAAGACGCAGAAGCTTCAAGAGAAGCTTCAAAAGTTTCGGAGGAAGCTTTCAAAGCTTCAAAATGTTGCGTCTCAAATTTCATAGTATAGTTTAGCAGTTTCAGAATTTGAATGCCAAAGTTTCAAGGGGAGCTTTCAAAGCTTCAAAAATTGCATCTCAATTCTAGAAGATAGTTCAGAAAATGCAGAAGTTTTAGAATTTATGTTGAAGAGAAGCTTCAAGAATTCAAAAGATGCTTTAGAAGGTGCAGACGAATCTCAAAGGTGAAGTTCATAACATATTGAATTGTCAGAAGATCTGAAGATCAAGACTGAAAGCTTCAGAGTATGCTCAGATGAATAATTCCGCGCCTCAAAGGATTTTAGATGCACTGGGATACTTCTAACGTCAAGAAAAACAAGTTTAGAACATGTTGAAACCATCAAAACACATAAAAGTTAAGCCTGGAGATCTCAGAGGAGAAGTTAAGAACATGTAAAGCCATCAGAAGATCTTCAGAACATGTTCAGAGGGAGCACTCCATGCTTCAAACGTCAGAAAGAATAATCAAGGTTCATTCAAAAGCAAAGGAGTCTCCTCAGAAGATCTTTAGAACATATCTAGAGGTACTTCAAATGATGAACAATAGTCATTGGACATGTCAGCGTTCAAAGGGAACTTCAGAACATCTGAGACCAACTTCAGATGATCTGAAGAGCATTGCTGGAACAAAGCTCAGACCATGCCTCAAACAATAAACAGAAGCTTTAGTGAGGAGAACGTAGCAGTTGGAATGTCAACACTTAGGAGGAGCTTCAGAGCATCTTCAGAATATATCTCAAATGATAAACACGCCTCAAAAAGGAAACAGTAGCTGTTGAAATTGTCAGTCGCTAGAACAAAGTCGATGTTCAAAAGATCTGAAGAGAGCTTCAAAAGCTCTAAAGAAATGCAACTATGGTAATCGACTAGGCACACAACACTTTAGATATTTTAAAGTTTAACTTCAAACATTCTGAAGCATGTTTATAAAGCTAAACGAAGTGCGGCGTTAAAGGAAACACAACGCTCAGATGTTCTAAAGTTTAACTTCAGACGTTCTGAAGCACTTTCATAATGCATTACAAAAGACACAAGAAACACTGCGATGAAAGGCACCCAATGCTCAGAAGCTCTGAAGTTTAACTTCAGAAGCTTTGAAATGCAACCTGCCTATTATGAACATTGTAGAATCATCCCGTTCCAAGATCTAAAGTGCTAACTTCAAACGTCTTAAGTCACGGCGTTTTTAAAACAGTCAAAATTTTGAACGTTTCCATCGCATTAAATGAGCTCCATCTACCCCAACGGTTAAAATTTAAATCCTACTATAAAGGGAGTAAATTCGGGATGTTCAAAAGAAGTTGCTAGGCATTAATCTTCATTTACTCACAAGCAACAAAAAGCATTCAAAGCCTTCAAGTTCAGAACCTTCACAATCTTCATTAAAGGCTCACAACAACCTTCTGAGAAGCATTCTTTCTGCATTCAAAGCTACTACAAATCTTCTTCAAAGTATTCCCCTGCGCCATCACAAAAGCACTATATAAAAGTGTAATCTTTTCTTTATTATTTTATTTGTGTATCCCTTGAGTTCGTGTTAAAGGCCAAACTTAAGAAGAACAAGTGTGATTGTTGGAATGTGTATCACAATCAGCTTGTTGATCTGTTTTATGCCCTTTAGAACTGAAATCTAAAAGACTATGGTGGCACTAGCTTATGCCCTCTAGAGTTGGAATTTAGAAGAGTGCAAGAGGCACTAAAGTTTATGCCCCCTTGACCTAGAATCAAGAAGAGCAACTTGATTGTTGAAATGTGTCTCATAATCAATTGCTAAGTTGTTTATACCGCCCTAGAGCTGGAATCTAGAAGAGTGTCAAGTGCACTAATTGTATTCCATTATATGAGATAGTGCAATCCAAGGCACAAGGTGTGTGCTCTTGGAAGAGTTGAGTAGAGAGGCTGTCCCGAACCACTATACATCGTGCATTATGTGTGTGATTGATTTATTTCCTTGCATTCTATTGTTTAGTTATTTATCTCATTACAAATTACACAAAAGCACAAAAATAGGGAATTTAATTAAACAGGGGTTGAGCTAAAAAATTTTATAAACCCAATTCACCTCTCCCCTCTTAGGTTAAGCCGAACCTAAAGGGACCAACAGTACCTTCACTTGAGAAATGTTGATATCAATACAAAGCAGAGGAAGATTTGAGACAAGCTCTATTAAGCCCAATTAACAGAATTGATAGGAGAGAAAATGGACTCGCCTTCACTTAATTTTTCATGAGGCAAACCAGTTTTACATAGTAACCAATCTTTATGTCAACTGATTGGATGAAAGGGTGAATCAGTCCATCTTCAATCGGTTTCCTTGAGGCTGGATTCTTTCACCACCATCCACACAGCTGTGTGTGACCTCCTTTCATGGTACAGATCCATTGCACCATCACATATGGAAATGCACATATTAGTTAGTTTTCCCCATTGTTTATTGAAAAGGCCAATACCGGGTAACAAAGAGAACCAGAGACATATAGACATGATGTGTCTCAAACAGATTTTTCCATGCACAGCATATTACAAGAATTTTTCACGTGGCCACTGAAGAACAGATGTCAACAAAGTATATGTTGATTCATTTGAGACAGCTAAAACAACTATGTCAATTGAAAGTATACCTCTGGAATATTGTGCAAAGCAATGGCCAAGGCCAAGTTAAGGCCAACACGAAGTCCCTGCATGAAACATGGAGTGAAAAGGTATATGAGGATCACTAACATGTAGCAATCCAAGAAAAAAAAAAAGTGAAAATATAATGCTGTTTTCAGTAATCTCATCCACAGCATGGAACTGGTACTTGATTCAGCAGTAGTTAAACATACTTCATTTTGTTTTTAAGCAAATATTAAAACATGTTTACATTCCTGGCACCATGAAATTAACAAGGATACAGCTGCACGTGGTTCATGCAAGGTCATTCAACCTGTGTAGCTCTAGTGCACTGATATAAATATTTTATACAAGGATATTAGTTCTTGATTGAGAAGAATGGCAAAACACTCATGCAGGAAACAACAAGTAACCTGAATAAGGCTTAGATAATGACAATTGACACAAGGATCATTGCAAATGAGAAGAATTGTGCAAACATAAGATTTGGAACTCAAAATGTTTTCATACGTTTCCTAAAGGATTTCACACACTTTTCTTTCTTTTTCTTTTTTACATTATTTTTCTAATTATTTCTTTATTTCTTTTCTTTTTTCCTTTTTTCTTTAAGGATGACTTTGATACAAACTGCACATTATGAAAGAAGACATGATGAATATAAGATATTTGATACAACAAGAAAACTTGCACATTCAATGGCATGCTACTTTGCCAAACTAATAAGAGTTCGCTTATTTTTTTATTTTTTCTTACCTTGTCCCTTTTCATCTTTATGTTATCTTTTAAAAGATAGTTTGTCGCAGATAATCCAGACATTGCAATAGTAAATAGGAAAAAGAAAGAAAAAGAAAAGGTTCCTTGCAGACCAGGGTAAAGGTTTTACATAAATAGAACCCCTGCCTTGCCCTGAACAACATGTCACGCAATAGTCTAGTACAAATTTTTGAGCACCAGAATGATTAGAAAAACAGGATTCTTAATGCCAAGACCAAGTAGCAAGAACAAAAGCAATGGCAAGAAGTCAAGAACCACAGTGGCAACATCAACGTGACATTGGCAAGTATGAATAAAAGAATCAACTGAAGCACACTCACTGTGACATTGTAATCTAAACCAAATTTCTCCACCTACGCACTGACTGTATCAGACAGGAAATTACAAGAGCAAAAGATGAAAACGTTTGTAAAACGGAAAGAAACAAATTCCATTTAAGACAATATAAACAAAAGCATGGTGATGGTGTTTCTGATAGCACATTAAGTTTCCTTACCATATTGAACATGACATGCATGAAGGTCAGTTAAGTGCAAAAAATAATAAGTAATTTTTTGGAAATAAGTTTGTTGGAAAACACATTATATGATGCTCCATTGCCCGTAAGGCAAAGGAAAAAAATAAAATCTAGCATATGCATAAACTGAGGCAAATATAACTTGGTAATTAGTGATAAAAATAACGATTAGCAGCATTAGACACATAGTCTTATCCAACTCATCAACTGCGAAGCAAAAGTGCATTTTGGGAGCACCTTGATTGATCCAAGGAACACTGCCATTCCCTCCGGGAAATTGTGCAAACTTATTCCTGCAACCCATGAGATCAAAGTCAGGCAACAGATGAGATCATTAGGAACAAATATAATAGGTGCAGACTATGGAAAAGTAAAATAAATCACAGGTAAGTTAATTAATTTGACTATGGAATCATTCCAACAGCTGAGTTCAACTTCATGTTCAGATACATGTTGGATACTTCAAAAGAGTTGCTGAAAACAAAACTAAAGATAAAAAATGAGTAATAATACAGTATCTCGCAGAGATGATCTAGTGCTTGACCCTATATTCCAATGGGATGGATCTCATACAAAGATGCAGAAAGGAGAAAAGGTAAGAGAGATATTGAACTCAGTTCAACTGAAAAATAATCAAGATGTCCAATCTTACATCAAGGGCCTTATATAGGCTAACTACAACAAAAAGTGGCGCATGACAATCTCCTATTAGACCACAAGACCATGAACTCTAACATTCCCTACCCCTTGAAAATAACAGTCCTTAAAGTTGGAAGAAAAACACATGGATGATAAGCATTGTATGTGGACGACTATAGAAGGAAATAGCATAGGAATCTGACATGAAAAGAAAAAAAGAAATATAAACTACTGGATTCCAGTTTGCTAAGCCTCCTAGATTCCAATCCTTAAGAATCTGTCATCCATCTTGATGGCTATCCTATGGTTCATGTCTTTGGTTAAAATCATGATCCCTTTAATCTTCAATGTATTGGTCATGAGCCATTCACCATGGATTATAGATATGCTGTCATCATGTCTGAAATCATAAGCAGTCCACAAGATGTATGCCTCATCAACTGGAGAATCAATAAAACTGATATTTTTTGGTACAATGTTCATGGCTTTGTTCTTCACAACATCAGAGTGCTCAACATCACCACAGGATGAGGAGTCGCTTGGGCACCTAAAGCAAGGGTGATCACAGTTATCAATAGTTGGTTGGCAGCTAAAAAAGAGCCCCCCAAAGTCAACTTCAGGCATTGTCTTCATAGATTATATGATTCCCCATTTCATCATTTTGGTCAGGGAATCCCTCTTCTTCGAACCGTCTATACCTACCTTATTTGAATGTGACCTGCTTTTTTTACCGGTTTCGATCTTCCAAAAAAGTAATGAGATAAGAGCCCGATCTCTGACTTAAAAATGAATTCCTATGACCAGCCACTCCTGTTCTTCACACACTGCTCTGGGGCCCCAATCTGGTTTGGGAAACAGCTCAGTGTGGCTTTGGCCCACTAATTCGACAATCTTGGAAGAGCTTTGATCAAGATCTTAATCCACTATCTATTGTCCACCCACAAACAACAAGATCATTACGATCACAATACTCCCAGTGATCGTCTTGCCAAATTCATTTACAACTTAATCTCCACAAATACCTCAATCTAGATTAGGAATTAGATCTCTTAATCCCAAAACAACAACAACCTATCAAAGAATTCAGCAGGCCTATTAAAACCAACTCACTACCTCCTACATATGGCAACTCAAGTCCTTAATAACTACTTGGCCCACTTGATCACACTAGCAATTGTAGAGCTTTAGCATCAGTTGATAGGATCCTTTCAATGAGATGGATCTTATCCAAAGATGCGGAACGGAAAAAAAGGAAAAGAAAGAGAGGGAGAGAGAAGAGAAAAAACTTAGCTCAACTGTCATATGATCATCAAACAATCCAATCCTTGCATCAAGGCTCTTATATAGGCTAACTCGAAAAAAATGGCACAAGGTAGTCTCCTATTGGACCACAAGATCGTGATATAAAAAGTTTGAATTATTTGTTAGAAGTCCAAAATTCCTTTAACCTATCTTTAGCCCAAATTATAACAATATACCCCCTAATGGGCCAATGTTTGCTAATGCCACTAGGCTGAGCAGAGCCCTGTTCCCCCTTTAGAACGACTTCACTCATCTACAAATAATTTTAATTTAACTTTTAGATCACCCCCTTAATCAACTAGTAATTTTAATATAACATTTAAGTCACCCCCTTCAAGAGTTGAATCCGTGACTTAGAAGTTGAGTGTTAAGCTTTGATGTCATTTCATATTAAAAGTTTGAGTTATCCATTCAAAGCATAGAAATTGCTTTAAAGTTTAAATTATCCTTAGCTTAAATCATAGCTGTTAGGAAACTCTAACAGATATCCGTCATCTAGCTGGCACCAAGCCACGGCAAATCTCAAGTCTAATGGGATACCTCTTCAGGCTACTATGTAGTCCTGTGAATATAGAACTACGGATGCGTATTTTCCTAAAGCCCTCCTCTAGGCATGAATCTGCATCCTACTTGCATACAAGCTATGTACACATCCCAGCAACGCAACCATACTCAAGTATAAAAAGCCCAAGTATGCACACCCTGAAGACAAACTCTGACTACTAGCCTATACACTCTAAAAGAGTTCCATTTACTGACTTAAGCGTTGGAATGTTTACGTTGAGACCAACCCCGGCACCCTCTGACAATTTTCTAGCCTTACAGGATTCTCGGTGGTATCCTCTCAAGAGCCACATGAGCACTCAGTTTGGGTCAACCCAAACAATAACAAACAAACAATGCACCCCTTGTACAAGCTGACATCTTGATAGCCTATTCAAATGACACTAACCCTTGATGTAAGGATTTAATGACTTAATGATCGTTTACAATTGAATAGAGTTATCTTCTTCTCTCTTTTTCCTCTTTTCCTTTCTTTTCTTTGTACATCTTTAAATAAGATTTATCCCATTAGGAAAATCCTAACAACTAATATCAAAGCTCTACAATTACTAATATGATAGGATAGGCCATACAGCTGCTAGAGCAAAGACACATGTTGAAGTTCAATAGTTTGATAAGACCCCCGTCCTTGCCTTTAAAAGTTGGACTATAGCTAATTGGTGTAGGTGTACAAAGGCATTTTCCTAGTTCATAGATTTTAACTCATAACTCTTGTAATCCCAACTTTATGTCTATTAAAGAAGCATAGTCCATTATGGTCCTTAAAGATTGAGGCTCATATGTCCAAACCTTGTTCCAAGCCTCCTCTCTAGGGCTACCCAGAAAGATCAACAAGTCAACATCTCTTATCATATTAAGTAATTAATAAGAAAGTTCCTCAAACTATGTCATATATTCCAATAGGAAACCAATTTGCCATAGTTGATGTAAAGCCTCAAATTACCTTTCTCAACAGTGCAACTCAGAATCTCACCTAATTTAGTGCTCTTCGAGGCCCGAGGAAATCAGAGCATCTGTGTGAGGGATATTAGCTCACAAATAGTCAAAATATCTTTCCTACTACAATAGAATTACATAAGCCTAATGATCCAAGATGGAATAAAGAGGATTTCCCTTGACATTCCAGTATAAATAATAGGCATAGGTCCCTAAGCTGGATACAAGGTATTCTCTACTCTTTATTTTTTCCCACCTTGTAATTATCATCTTTCTTCAGATAATAACTTGAGCATCAGAGCAGCAACACCGAGATAAATCCTAACGCCCTTCTAACCCTTGATTCGTCTTGCAGACTTAAAGTCTGTAGCTTTCCCAATCAAAAAAGTGTCAACCCAAAACATATGTCAAGGCGGACTGCAAAGAAAACATTGCAACTGAGGCTGAGTTATGCTTAATGAATATTGAGTAGGAGTAGATTCATTTGAGTTGAACTACTTTTCAGTCCAATCAAATGTCCAAAAAAAGTCTCCTTTCGAACTGTCCCAATTGAACTAGTTTTGATTCTAAGATTTACTAAGAATGTTAAATACCCACTTTAACATCAGAAGGAAGTCTTCATGTGACTAAATTGAAATAGAAAATGAAAATGTTAAATGTGCAGACTAATAAAAGGACGAGGTACTTGAGAGTAAACTGATTAATAATCCATTCTTTATCTTCGCAATATCAAAATCTCAGTAAAATAATCCACTGGTAAGGAAATGAACAAATAAAATTTTTAAAGATGTGCTTACCAATTGCCGTAACTATGCCACTGAATAAAACTTGGCGGCGGTGCTTTTTCATCAAATCCTTGTCTGCTCCATCATCATTTTTCTGTTGTTCACGGGGTGATCAAAGCCATATGCATTTTGACCAAGAAATAAATACCTTAAACATATCTAGACCAGTTCTGATAGAAGAATACATTAACCGAACCTGCTTCGATTTTGCATCTATGGTGGGAACAAAGGTTGGTTCTGGGATGAAGTTAGCAACAACAGCAAAAAAAACAACACCTGCATAGAACTGCATAATGACAAGTCTCAAGTAGAGAAAACTGGTTAAGAAACAGAACAAAATAGTTTCCTTGCTAGATTTAATATGTCAAAACGAGATGAACCAGGGATCATTGGAATAGAATAGGCATTTAAAAGCATTAAGAGAAGCCAAGGTAGTTTGATCATTTGAACCTTCAATTTGACGGAACAAAAAATTGACATCTATTGTCCCAACAACAATCCTCACCATTTAATCAAGGGCAATCTATGCCAAGAAAGAGATATAGAAAGGCCAGAGACTTAATCTATTTAGTTTATCAAGTTGGAAGATTTTTGGCACACATTCTTCTCGCAATGCACCCCTAATAGCAATGACATGGATCAGCAAAGCATGGCACCCCAATGATGCCATTATTCATCTGGCATAATATATATATATAAAGGAATGAATAAAGACAACTTAAAAACAAATCCTCCTAAGACTGTCATGCCAAGGTAAGAGAAGTTAACCCAAAGGTTGCCTCTTAAGAAACCAATAGAGTTCAGAGCATTATGCGCCAAGTCTAAGAAAGATATGCTCAGCATAAGACCAGCTGCAAAACCCTGCAAAGAGAACCTCGATCAGCACTGAGCATTGTAAACAAGAGAAGAACAGGACAAAAAAAAAAAAAGTGCATGAGTATCACCTGTAAAAGACCAAGCATTTTCAGATTGGGAGCAGGCTTCAAAACAACAAAAAGTGCACCTGTTTCAAAACAGAAAATCGACCAGTGAACGATCTGACTCAAAGTTTCTGTTCATAAGGATACATTCATCATGCCATTGCATACTTTAGAAAACAGAATCATAAGCCCTACTATTAACAACGCATGCTTCAAAAATTTCCTTGAGTCTACAACTGAATACATGGTCTTTCCAGAAAGAAATGACATTGCAACTGGCAGATGTTTTAGATTATTGTCTTCAAAATCCCATCCGTCCCAAGAAACTGGAATAAGGTGTTGCATTTCCACCATGTCTATTTGCCTTGATTGTAAGCAACAGGCACTAAACCCTTGGTCTTGGATTCATTGCTCCTTACTATGTTCACCTTCTCAATTGAAAGCAATGGAAAAATTAATAGAGAGCCTTTCTTTTTGTGATAAGTAAATCTATAGCCTACAGATGAACAACACAACTATGAAACACCGTATTCATGACATT
Source organism: Pouteria campechiana (assembly GCA_036873735.1). Taxonomy (NCBI): domain Eukaryota; kingdom Viridiplantae; phylum Streptophyta; class Magnoliopsida; order Ericales; family Sapotaceae; genus Pouteria; species Pouteria campechiana. The sequence continues at coordinate 7,036 of JAYJMB010074257.1, read as the reverse complement.
TCCTGGTTATAATCAAACCAAGTGCTCCAAAGGACAGGCCGTTGACCCAAAATTTGCTTCAGCATGAATGGTCTTAACCATCTAATTAATAAGCCTTATCTAATAGCACCAGTTAAAAAGATTTGAATTGCACAAATGATGAAAATTCCCAAATACTCCTATACATAACAAATTATTAAAGTCTTTCTCGCCCAGATTTTCCATGGAGACAAAAATGAAGTGGAAGCAAGAAAACAATGCAATCCAACAATGCCAACCTTTTTTATGACAGGAATGTGTTATCTCGTAGCAGGTCTGCTCGGCAATGGCCGAATGATTAGAAACCACTGAAAACTGTTTTAATTAATTTGAATCCCCACCATCACTTTTGCGTTAACAAACGCCACTCACTGAGAACTTTCTGTCCAAAACTAAGCTCAGCCCATCATCACAACAGGCAGAATCAATCATCCATTCTGCACAACCCTCTCGTTTCGTGGAGAATAGGATAGCTAACCCCAACACAACACCATGGCTGGTTTTGCATTTGTACATGTCGACCGCCATGAATCAATACAATCCTCAGCAGGCGAAAGTGCGACAAGGAATAGCGGCAATCAAATGTAAAAAAGCGCAGACTCAATTGAAAATTCCAACCGAGCTAACAAATTAGCTCTAAAGAAAACGATATCTAAAGTAGAACAGATTGCATTCCTTGATATTGACTTCTCTTTTAGAATCGAAGAAACAATCTCGGCTCATACCTATCGACGTGCTCAATCCGCCAATGAGCGAGAGCGCGAGAGCGACAATGACCTGTGAATCCATGGGTATTTCTGCTCGGCGAGATGCCCCCGGCTCCCGAGCAAGACCCGATTGCAAGAATCAACCGAGAATGAGAGAGAGAGAGAGAGAGAGAGAGAAGGGCGGCGGCGGCAGCTTCAGAGACTTGTCTTGTGATTTGGAGGGAAAGAGAAGGGAGAAATATAGAGACAAACACGCCAAGGCAATGCTCTTGCTGGGTTGGGACTTGGGGAGAAGGAATAAAAAGGATGAGAAAATCAAATGGTTTTCCACGCCGCAATGCATGCTGGTCGTCCACTTTCTAACGTGAAATTGAGATGTGTCGGAAATACAACGTTTTTCCCATGACTTGCCTTGTTTTGTCGCCAAAGTCTTTGTTTTCTTTTTACCATGTCTTGCCTCTGTGTTGTCACCAAAGTCTCTGATTTCAAAAGGGATTTGCTTAGAAATCTTCTTTCTCAAGCCTTATGTCACGTATACTTGAGTAGTTGTTACCTATATTTTTAATTATTCTCTTTTTATCCATTTAGCCCTGTATTAATGAGGTTTGGGTCTCTTCTAAACTATAGTCCGTATATTTGACTTAACTTCACAGGCCCAAAAACAATTTGCAATTCTACCAACGCAATGAAATAAGTGAAAATAAAGTAAATAAAAATAAAATAGATATTTTTTAATAAAAATAAGAAATAATAATTTAAAATAAAAATAAAATAAAATAATTTAAAATTTTACATTTAACGAAAACAGAAAAGGGTTCAAAGTGTGACTTTTTCATGGCCTTTTAATCTTCACTGTTTTGCAACCATGGTCAAGCTAAGATTGGTTCAATCAAAAAGATTAAAAATAAAAAACCAGCAGAAGATAATATCCGCTATAAAGTAAATAAAATTTAAAAAATAATAGTAATGATTAAAAATATATATATTGCTGTGATAATTATATGTGAAATTAATCATTAAAAAATAAATTTTCCTTTAAAATCCTTTCCTTTTCTTTCCTATTCAAAAGGAAACCAGAAAGAAATTATAAGATGATATTAGTAATAAAGTAAATAAAGTTACAATAGATAGAAGAGAATGATTAAAAATATAAATAATAAAAAGTAAATTATTACAAATATGATAAAATTATACATTAAAAAGTTATATTGTACATAAAAAGTATTTTTTATTTTTTATTTTCTTTTCCAAAGACCGAATAGCCTCGAGAAAGGAAAATTCTACATTAAATATTATGATAACTCTAATATTTATTATTGTTATTTGTATTCTCAGTAATTGCTAAGTTCTAACTCCATGGACCCTAAAACGACTGCCGCCTGCACTGTGGCATCATTTCCTGCATTTTCATCCCTTGCACGCAACCAATCACCTTTGCAAATGCCGCCAATGTAAACAATCCTTTTCATTTTCTCTTGATGGAGCAGGCAATTCAACGCCCATTCGAATGATCAACCTGGGCCTTTTGACTTTAGTTTTCTTTATCAGACTTGCGTAACTGTCAAGCCTTAATAATCTAATGAAATTTGAAACACCCAAAAGCAATGTTTCAGCATCCTCCAAACATTTTCACTAATCCAATGGTAATGTACTTAAGAAAATTGCAACTTGCTTCCTTTGGTATGTGCATTCTATGTCATTAGATTTGTCTATTTTGAGGTAAAACATGGGGAAAAGCTTATTGGTTTCTCCTCTCCATGTTAATGTGATGTTTACTGTATGTGATGTTTTTTTTTTAGAAAAAAAAAAAGAAAAATCATGAGCTTAAATCATTCCTCATTTCATGAATCACCACTTTGGATTTTACCCTATTTTTACTTCTTTTTCTTCTTTTACATAAATTTTACCTTCTGCTTGTTAAAAGTTAGAAGAGGGGTAAAAACTTTCTTATAATAACTAATTGTTCATAATTAGCTTGCTTTTTTATATTATTATCTATGTTTTTTAACATAATTTTATCTATTACATTTTTATTCGAATTATTATTATTGGCATCACTCTCCTTAGCACCAATGTCATACATTTCATTTTGTATCTCTTAAACCACTTATCTACCTCAAACTAAACAAGCCAAATCATAACAATAGAAGAAATACCTGTCGTTGTACACCTTGGAAATAGGCAAGCTGTTGGGGGTTTATGCTTTTCTTGTAGAGGGTATACCACCTCAAGCATCTAATGGTACTTGGGATTTCTTTGATGCTGGATGCTTTGATTTTGGGTGCACCTGTTGCCTTCCTTTAGCGGGGAGTTTCTAGATAAAAACACCCTTGGAATCAGGGCTTTCGTTGCTGTTGGATGCTTCGATTTTGGTGCATTGGATGGCTTAATTAGGGGTTTTGCTGAAAGGCTGCCACCAAGAAGTGGTGGTCTTCATGAAGTGCATTTTGTTTTCATTGTGCTGTTTTTCTAAAACCTTGTAATGCTAGCTGTAAAGTCACGATGATTTTGTCAGCCTTTCCCTTTCAATCCAGTGAATCATCCAATCACCCCCTTGGAGGCCGAACCACTTCACGGTCGGGATAAAAATAGTACCATCTTCCCTCCTAAATGACAAAATCGTCTCTCTTGCTTTAGCAAGTTAAAATCTACAAGAAGAGTGTGTCTTCCACCCCTAAATTGGTTTTCTAAGTTCTGCAATTTCATATGGATTGCCCCAAGATATTTTGCCATGATCCAATCTTTCCATTAATGAGCGATGTGGGTTTTCCATGACATTTTCTTGACCAAGCAGGGAGAAGGGTGTTTGTATAGCATCTGGATGCATCACGACCTTCTTCACTACACTTAAAACATTTGACTGCATTTTGTGATTTTTCTAAAATATTTTTTAGAATATTTTTCAGATTTTTTATAAGATTTAAATTTTTTATTTTTAGAAGATTTAGAGGGATAATAATTAGGATAGGGTGATTTGTTCCTTAAATGTTTCATGGATGTTTTATATGGTTTAGTTTTATAATGTTTAGTTGAGCTAGTAATTTTTCGGTAAAAGGTATTCGTTTTATACCATAATAAGAACATAATTTAGAGGTAAAATCTTGACTTTTAAGGAATTTAATTTCTTCAACTTTTCTCTGAGCACAGAATTCTACTACTCTTGCTCTTATTGTAGTAAATAATGTTCCCCAAATATAATTTATATAAGCTAGTTTTTCATCATTTTTTAATTTTATTAATGTTTTAATCTTTTGTTCAAACACTGGGGGTAACCCCGGTAAGAATTTTTATTTATAAACATTTGATTGCCATCATTTTAATAATAGTACATTATTTAAAAAGACATCTTTATACCATAAATAATTGGATAACTTCTTATCTCATAATTTTATACTTTATATAATAGTAGATTGATAATCTTCAATTTTTAATGTATAACTGATCATCAGTTGTTGATAAAGTATTTAACAAATATAAATCTTTATTTTGATCTTTCTTTTGTTTTTCTAATTTGGAAATAAGAGAATAAAAATTAATAATATCAATTGTTGGGGTAATTAAATTAGGACTATTAGTTGGTTTTGGTAATGATAATTTTGAAGATTTAACGAATACAAGTATTTCATAATGTTTTCTTGTATGCCTTACTCATTGCCATACTAGATGATTGAGTTAAAGGTTTTTTTATAATTTTTCCTTCAATATCTTTTAATGGTCTTCGTGTTCTAAATTCTAGTATAATTGTTTCAGCATATGGTGATCTTAGAGGATTTGAAGAGACTTGTCCTGTTTTTCGTCCTCACATCATGTTTAACGATACTAATACCTAATTTTTATACTGTTGAAAGAAAATAATATGTTGTTTTTTAAAATTTTTATTGTTTGTAGTCATTTTCTCATTATATTTTTTTCTTCTTATGAATATGTTTGACATGACTATTTTCTTTGTTCTTCATTGTGTGATAACTTAAAATCATTTATTATAATATTAATATTAATAAAACATGTATATTAAAATTAGATTCAAATGGTTCTAATTGAGATGATACTTATGGGGGCATTTTGGCTATATTTTCATCATAATATATAGGAAATCTTTTTGATATAGTGGGATTATAAGATGTTGAAGGTCTAGGAGCTCGTTCTTGATTTACTTTTTTATGAACTATGGGCTTTGGTTTCACAATTAATGGTGTTAATAGTTTAGATTGAATAGTAATTTGTGGTTTGATAGGTCTTGGATTAAAGTATAGTGTAACATCATGTTTTTGTTTCAACTTAGAGTGCAAATTATCAGAATTTTGAACACAAGATTTTCTTTGGTTTTATAGTATGAATAGAATTTATCACAAAATACGGTATAGCTCATTTTTCATGTGATACTAAAAATTTTGCAATTAATGTTTTCATAGCTTTTAATATATTCTATATTGAATACATAGAGGTTTTGATCCTCAATCATATTAAATCTTCTTGTTTGTAATAAAAGAGTTAAAATTTCAAGAATATGAGGATAAATAAGACTTACAAAAAATTTACAAAAGCTATTAAAATAGATAGGTCCATGATGAAGAGAGGTTTGTATGATTCTTAGAATAGAATTGAAAATTTTATTATGTCCATTATTTTTCAATGCTAATACTGATGTTTTCAAACTAGCTCTTACAAAAGGTTGTAAAACAAATTGAATTAGATCAAAATGAAGAAATTTATAATGTTTTTTCAATAAGTCATCGGTAGAGGTTTTAGTTAAGAAGGATAACTTGCACTACACCAAAAATCACTTATTGCAGCAAACTAAACGTAGCCATTTTTTATTTAGTTGTATATAACATTAAATGCAACCAATGTCGGATACGTTTGATATCAATGACAGCCAACCCATAATGGTTGCGTTTGATGTCAAATGCAACTAACATTAGTTGCATTTAGTATTATATAAAGACAATTAATCCAAAATGGCTACACTTAAAATTAAATGTAACCAAAACGTTAGTTGCATTTAATATTAGTTGCATTTAGTGTGGTATAAAGGTAGTTAATATAAAATTTTTAATCATGTCAATTAAATTACTTTTATATGTATGAATATTTATTTTTTATTTGTTTGATGATAAAATTATTTTTAATATATATATATTAATATGATAAAAGTACATTTGGTTATATATAATGTGATACCTAAATTAAACAAAATAATTGAGATAATAATATTTAATGCAGCTAACTAAATAATACTAAATACAGTCAACATTTTAGCTATTTTTAATACTAAATGCACCCATTTTGTAATCGCTGTGTTTGGTGCCAAATGTAGCAAAAAAGTTTGATGTGTTTGATGCCAAACGCAGCCAATAAAAAATTTGTTGCATTTGTTATTCAACGTAGCTAAAATACTCGCTACATTTATTGTTACATAAAGGCAACCAATCTAAAATGGTTGTGTTTGGTATTAAAGGCAGCCAAATATTGGCTGGTTTAATATTTTAAAGAAGTAAATTAATTAATTTATTTTAACTTGTATGGTTTAGTATGTATTTTTTAATTTTTTTGATGAGGTGGTATATATTTAATGAATTAGGTTATATAATATAATTTGGTTCCTAAATTAAATAAAATAATTGATGGTAATAATATTTAGAATTACTAACCAAATACAACCGAAGTTGGCCGCATTTGACGTTAAGTGTAGCCATTTTGGGTGGGCTGCATTTGCTATCAAATGTAGTAAAAATTTTTGTTATGTTTGATACTAAACACAGCTAATATTTTGGCTATGTTTATACCAAATGCAGTTAACACAAAAATAGTTGCATTTAGTGTTACATAAAAGCAACCAATGTACAATGGTTGTGTTTAGTATTAAAGGTAGCCAAATATTGGCCGCCTTTGGCATTTTAAAAAAAGTAAATTAATTGATTTAGTTTAACCTTTTATTGGTTTAGTATGTAATTTTTATTTTTTTATGAGGTGGTATATATTTAATGAATTAGGTTATATATAATAAAATTTGGTTCATAAATTAAACAAAATAATTGATGGTAATAATATTTAGTATTGTTAACCAAATGCAGCCAAAGTCGGCCGCGTTTGATGTCAAGTGTAGCTATTTTGGGTGGACAATATTTGCTATTAAATGTAACTAAACTTTTGGCTACATTTGGTATCAAATGCAGCGAACATTTTTGGTGCGTTTGATACTAAATGCAACCAATATTTTGGCTATATTTATACCAAATACAATTAACGTAGAAATTTAGTGTTACGCAAAGGCAGCCAATCTACAATGGTTGCATTTAGTATTAAAGGTA
>JAYJMB010074246.1:2246-23267 GCA_036873735.1 Pouteria campechiana | reverse complement strand
TATTTAGGAATCAAATAGGTGCAAAAGATGAAGTATTAGGAGAATAAAATATGACATTTTGCATTCTCATCAGTGATGAGCCAAATAATGTCAAGCAGAGATTGTGATAGACAACATAGTTTCCCATCTTGAGATTGAAGAAAGTGAGATGATGCTGGGGATCATCTGTTCCATCAAATGTATGGAAGTTTATCGTATGGAAGCCTGGTGGGAATGGCTCATTCTCAATCTCCAATGGATACGGCCGATGATAAATGTTTGGCACTTGAGAAGGCAGGTTTATTTATCGCTGGACCATCTAGTCATTCATAATCTCATTAAAGTGTGCTATAGGATCCGAGTTCATCTGGTATGGTTGTGCATGCGCATTTGCACTGAACAGTTTTGGTGAAATATTTGCGCCAAATGGCTATGCACGAACATTGATATTGGGTAGTTGCCGAGGTGAAGCAACTGAAGAAGTGAGGGGTAAGGCATCCAGTCTTATGGGATCCCCTCTTAGCGGGTTAAAGACAAATGGTCCTGGTGGCATAACCGTTCCCATGGATGGAAGGTTGAGAGGATATGTAGCATTGGTTGGTTGGCCAGGATTGGAGGTTTAACCATATTCTGTTGTGCATATGTCTCTCTTAACTGCTGATTTTCATCTTCAAGTAGTTCCAACGTCGCATTATCTCTTCTATGAAAGTGGGATTTACATTTCCCTCAGCCATGTAAGACATAACTGTCGGAACATATTAATGTCTGTGCATCAATTGGCGAGGAGATGTAAACACTTGATGTTCTCTCCCAGCATCTTTTGATAGAGACTGAAATATTGGGGGAGGCACCATGGAGCTAGCCATTGACCTCATAATGATTCCCTGATGAGGTGGGCTAGGAGGTGCCGGTGACAAGTTCTTATCGACTGAAGTGGTGTAGACACTAACGGGCTGCACCCTCCTCTCCTTCTGGTCTCTTTTCTTTGAGCTACTAGAATCAGCCCTTCTTTCCCTCTTTTCTACCTTTGATGCTTTCCTTAGCATCTATAGGGTGCCTATCTTGTTGATCTCTCTTCTTTGAAAATAGGAGAGATTGGCTAAAATAGCCAACATATTGCTTTCCCAATATTTATCCTAGGATGGGGATTGTTTTCTTACTGTTGCGATGTGCTTCTCGGATGGCAACTTCCATCCCTCCTTTTCTTGAATGGTTAACCCTTGGTTTGACCTCTTCTTGGACTTCCCTTTCTTCGCCATCCTCCTTCCAGTTCCTTTGGCAAGTTGAGCAAACCCTTGGGAGTTTTGCTCTATACATTCCTTCTAAAGGGGCCAGTAGGTTTGGGATTGAAGGGAGCTCATATCTACCTCTCCCTGATTGCACTGGGGAGGTTGAAAGCTATAACCTTCTTCTGCCTCTTGGGGTTAGAGACCCAAGTACTCCCAGTCTTTAGGGAGTTTGAAGTGGTGTTGCAGAAAAATTCATCTCTAATGATTCTAGGAGCATGAGAGGAAATAGCTTTTCTCCTCTACCTCCTATTCTTCTTAGGCTTCTTCTCAACCTCGTTGCTAGAAGTTGAGTTAGTAGAAGCCACTTTTGGACTCGGGTAGCCTTTGATGCTTACCGGAACTATCTTGGAAGCTGCCGATATAGCTCTGGGTGAGGGAAAAATCAAAGTCTCATCCCTCTTGTAGATGGCTGGTGTTGGGCTGGTCAACACCATAATGAAGGAGTGGGAGACACTCCTGTTAAAGTTGCGCGGGGTGTTGATGGCAAAGCAGCCACCTAGTAGGAATCCAAAAGATAGTGAGGTTGCCATTAGGATTGATCTTGAGAGAGGAAAGAGGGTGAGTGTAGAAATGATCGAAGATTTGCAAAGAGCAATAGAAGAGCTTAGTCAGTTTTATGAAAGAATAAAGTCTCTAAGATATATTAGTATTACTTTTCCTTAAAGATGAAGGGTGGGATGAGTCACATCGGGTTCACCATTTTTGTAACAAGTACAAAAATTGAAAAAATAAAAATGGAACAACATAAATAAGATTTGTCATTTTTGGAATTAATTAAATAATTTTATTTTCATTGATTATCCTCAATTGATTATACTTGCTATGTACATTAGAAAAATTGTAAGTTCACATCCTAGACCACGAGTGGTCCTAATTACATCTCCATAACTCAAAAGATTAAAAAGAAAAGTACAATTCATCTTAGAAACCCAAAAATAAAACATACACTCTTTCAAAATGAATGTGTGCTATTTTTGGGATCACCAAGTACATTGCGATCACTTGATATTTAGGGGATCGCCTCAAGTCAATGGGCAGATAAGATAACATGGCTCTAGACTAGGTTACTAGATACTAGGTTAACCTAAAGAATAGGTGTTTTGATCCGATCGGTTTGTCACGGGTGAAATCAAGACTGGGTGATTTCTGTTATTTAAACTGTAAGAAACCATAGAGACAGTAGGTTTTTTTATGACCCAATTGGTATATCTTGGAAGCACTCAAGACTAGGTGATCTCTGTTATGTTTAGACCTGAAAGAGACTAAAAGAAAATAGGTGACCTAGTTTTGGTTCAGCTTTCTCTATTGTCTATGAGAAGCTTAGGAAGAGTGTGCTAGGTTAATTGGTTTTAGGTTAGCTTTCTAATATTTTTCATGAGAAGCTTAGGAAAAGTAGGTCAGGTTAATTGGGTTTAGCTCAACTCTCTCAATTACTCATGAGAAATTAGGAAGAGTGGGCCAGGTTTACTGGATTTGACTATTTTGATTAATAATATTTGCTAAGGTTTGACCTTGTGAGTCATGACTGAGTGACTCCATCCTAAACTTAGGCTTTGGGTGACTAAGTGAGTGATGTTTGCTAAGGTTTGACCTTATGAGTCATGACTCAGTGACTCGGTCCTAAAGTTAGGCTTTTATAAATGGGTTGATGAGTGGTGTTTTTCAATATCCCATGGAAAACTGAAAGTGAGAGATCTTTACCATTTATACTGTGAGAGATTGAAGATTTAGGTTGTATGAATTAAGCCTAGTTATACTTTAAGTTAATTATGCCTAATCATGGTTAGCATTAATGATAGTGATTAGTGCTAAATAAAAATTCTCAATTAATTTAAGACAATGTCATTAGTTCCCTAATTTATGAGGCATTTAGGTTCAACTGTTTTAACTTTTGAATCTAGTATTATCTAGTTGTTCATTAATCACATGAGACTCGCCATTACCACAGTATAGGTGGGACCCATATGTGTACCATAGTGGGGCCATGGCAGAGTGCCCTTAGGCACTAGAGAAATTATCAATGGCTAAAGGCCACTGGTGTTAAGTGAGACACTTGCCTCTTAAAAACTCCTCCAAGCTCCTTCAAAAAATTCTCTCTCCCTCAAGAAGAGGGAGAAGTATTTATAGGCTTGGAGCCTGCCTTCACCCCCAAGGGCAGTTTAGAAATGCCCAACTCCTCTCAAGGGGGCAATTTGGGAAAATGGAGTCTGCCTTCACCTCTAGGGGCAGTTTAGGAATGTCCACCTCATCCTAAGAGGGCGATTTAGGAAAATGGAGATTACCTTCATCTCCAGGGGTAGTTTAGGAATGTCTACCTCCTCTCAAGGGGGACAATTTGAGAAAATGAGCCTACCTTCACCATTTTGAGGAAGAGTCTGCCTTACTCATGCCATTCGTTATAATGGGGCTGATGGTTTAATTTTCTGCCGTAGATTTTATCTTAATCCCAAGAGATATCCATGAAGCTTATGCAATATTATAGGTTTCTTGATCTTATTGCATCTTAATTGGTTTTTTATTTTCACAAAGATGTAAGAAATTAGCTATTTGAGATAGGTTGTTATGACTTAAGAAAGAATAACAATTAACCAAGAGAAACTTGTTGTCAATGTAGGAGTAAACATTGATTCTTAAACTAATGAAACTAAATATGATTAATCCAATAAAGTCGAAAAAGCTTAGATGTTTTAATCATTGCCTCTTTATATTTATCCATAATTCATATCATTGCCAGAGTTTATTAATCTAGATCTTTTCTATTTATATTCACATATCATAATTTAATCCTTCAAATAGAATTTAGAGTTAGAGTAATTGGTACTTGGCATATATACATCCTCGTGGGAACGATATCTTACTCATTCTTTATTACTTGTTCGTAACATGTACACTTTAGGGGTGAAACTTGGGTTGGGTTGCCCCGAACTAGCTTGACCCAACCCGCAAAATTCCAGGGTTTGGGTTCCAATTATTTATATATATATATATATATATATATATAACCCTAACATCCCTTGCCCTACCCACGCTGCACCCTTACACCTGATGCACGCTAGCTCATTCCCCTCCCCTACTTAACGATCCCCTTGCCCTCGTCGTTCACCGTTCACTGCGACTGCTCTTCTGGTAGCCCGCTGTCAGCTTCCCCCTGCCCCCCGACATGTCAAACAAGAACATTCCCCTCCCGGCCTCCCCTACTCGATGATCCCCTTGCCTTCGCCTTTTGTTGTTCTCTGCCACTGCTCCCCCATCTCTTTAGGCCACCTTTGGTTGTCGGGCAAAATCCATTGGAGAAAGTGAGAAATCCATTTGGTTTTCCATATGGCAAAACCCAACTGCCTCCATCTCTCTCCATTCCGACAAAGCCCAAGCTCATTCCTCTCTTTAATCGGCATCTTCCTTGATGCAAACGCATTCCTCTCCCTAGTTGGACAATCCTGCTGCCACCTACCTCTATCTTCCTCCATTCCGGTGAAACCTAAGCTTGTTCCTCTCTGCAATGAGTGCAATTCGCATCCTTTCCCATCCTGCGAGCATTTAACGGCGAAACCCATTTTCTAACAACCCATCTCCTTCCCAACCCTTGTTGTTGCTACTATTGCTAGTCTGCTACTCCATCCAGACCATCCCCTGCTGCTGCTAATGGCCAAATCCCATTTGCTACTATTACCGACAAACAAAAACTACAAAACCCATTTCATTTTCATTGCTGGCAAACGGCCAATCCTTTGATGCATTGCCATGTAATACTAGCAAAATATTGCATCTTTCCCCCTTTTGAGTCTTTTTTAGCAACAGTTGTGATAGGCTTCATGAGAACTTAACTATTGTGGTCGTTTTCATATTTTTTAACATTAGCACAATACAATGTTCTCCAATTATTTTATGATTTTATTCAAAGTTGAAACAACTCTTCTAGAGGCTGCTTGTGCTCTGATGCCATGACAGTGAATAGAGTGGTGCCTGACTACATGAATTTTAAGATCTGCAATATTGTTTTGAAGTGTTTTAGCAGAAATCATTTGCTTCTTATATGCCAATGACATGTTGACCATCAAATTCAATGACCACTCTCAACATCTGGGTATCATTGCCGGATAACTTGTTCTTTTGTTCTTCTATAGTATATCATCAACCATCAAGCACTTCCCTGCTTACTGAGTCTCTTGACACAATCGCAAGAAAAGCATTAAGAAGAAAGTGTGTTGGATATTTCAAATATGCCAGCTAGAAATAAGAATCAGATACAGGCATTGTTTGTAAGAAAAAAGGATGTCAAATTGTTCAGTTTTAGTAGATATTGGGAAGGAACTATTACTTTCTTTGGATCCTAAATGATTGTCTTGATAGTCCTTGTTTTTCTAAGTTTTAAAGATCTTCTATCATATTGTTCATCAAAGCTTCTAAAAATTATGCATGGCTTAAGCTTTATGGTTAACATAACTATCCATAGGTTTATTGTTATTCTTTTTGTGACCTTAGTTTGCTCACTGTCCATTGTTTATGCTACTAATAATTATCCCTCTCTATAAGAGATTAATCCTGGGTTAAAAATTTTAACTAGTTAGGACTTATTTTTAGGTTGTGTACTCCAAATTATGGTTATGGCCCATTTCCTTCATTATCCAGAAGACATGGATGCTTTTTGTTCATAAATATTGGCTAATTGCTGCCAACATTCTTGGCAATATTGCTAATTTCTTGCTTGCAACATAATTCCATTCATAAATACGGGCTAATTATTGTCAACATTCTTTGCAATATTGCTAATTTCTTGTTTGTGAAACAATTTTAGGCTGATTACCATTGATAATATTGGTCCTCTAGTTAGTTTGCTTCAAACTACCGAGTTTAACATCAATAAAGAGGCTGCATGGGCTATCTCAAATGCTATTTCACTAAACTTGAGTCATATATATAAATCTAGTCACTCTGCATGTGCCATGTCCTTGTGCTTTAGCCATTTTGTCTACAATATATGAATGATTAGGCTGACAAAGAGCAGGGTTAGAAAAGAAACTTTTTTCATAACAGATATATAATCTAACATTCCTACTTTTACTAATTAATCATTATCTATCTTTTCTTAGCCAGTCTGGTAGAAATTATCTATTGTACATGCACTTTTAGTCCATTTAATGGCAGTTGAAAACCAATACAAGTATTGAAAATGTTACATTTTTAACTTCTTTGCATAACCCGAATTCAACTTGAACCCAACCTATTAGGTTAGGGTTAGGGTTAAGGTTTTAGACTTTGGGTAAGAGTTAGAGTTGACCTCAACCCGATCCCGACTAGCCCAAGTTGCACCCCTATTGCACTTGCATTAAAAAAATCTACAACAAGCATGGGGGAAGAAGAGGAAATGGGATGGGCTACGAATGAAATAGAATGGGTCAACTGCATTTTGTCCCGCCGGCCGGGCACCATGACACTAGATCTGTTGGACGCCGCTCCCATGCCAATTTCGAAGTCGACGTCGAATCACTCCCCCTTCCTATCATTTTCTTAGTTACATTAAAAACAACTCCAATATACTCAAATATTCATGTACCAATTTGTAAAATTATCACCACAAGTGTTATAGAAATAGTCAACATACCTTCTTATGTAGAATGTAAGATTCTCAAGGTTTGATCAATTCATTTTATAAGCCTTTTTCTTATTCTATGAGTTAGCTATGAGAGTCTTTCATTGCTTATGAAATCCAAATACCTAAGAACTAGAATTGGTTGATTAATTGGGAATAATAATAGAGAATATATAAAAGAGAGTTTCTTTACGTAAATGAGTCCTACTAGGAATGGAACTTATCTATTTACTTGTGCACTCGATATATTGTCTATTGATAATATCTCCTACTTGTAAACATTGTACAATTGATATCTCTCAGATCTTGTATGGTTTTTCATTTCATATAAGTAAATGGAATATGCAACTTAATAAGAAAAGGTATAAATAAGAATTGTCATATTAAGTCACCATCTAAGTAATATAACACTCAACTTTGAACCTTGTATGTACCCCAAACCATTTAATCACATATTCTATATCCTTCTTGTAATTAATACAGAACATGTTATTCTCTAAATGCATTTGTACTCCTGATTACATCAAAACTATATCTGATATAATCATTTGGGTAATGAGTCACAAACCATTAGTGTCATACTAAGTGATTTGTACTTGAACATTCATGCTAATCCATTTGAACTTGGCTACTTTCTTAGACATGTTCCACTAAATAAGATAATGCATGATTCTTGGATAACCTACTAAAGTAGTAACATTAAGTTTTAACTTCATGACATAGTCCCTAATCATAAAGGTTATTATTTGGACTAGAAGTCCATAGGGCTCAGATAGTAAGAAAATAGAGATCTATTCGGTCATTTTCTAACATGGTCAACTTGCAACATACACAGTATGATATATATATACATATATATATATATGCTATGGTAAAGCTCCCACTCACTTTGTCATGCTTTATCACCATAAGGATGTTGATCTAGCCGCTCCTAGAGCATTTGATATGAGATTTTGACTTATAAATCTCCATTTGGCTATCTATAATCTACATGGAGATATGGACTCACTATACATTTGATTAGATAAATAGTTCTATCTTAGTCCTGTTAAGGTAACACTTTAAAATTGTTTAACTCTTGATCACTTCTAAGCACCAAGGCAATCACATATTTATAGTGATCTTTTATGTCTCATCCTACGTGCTATTTTAGAGCCAAGATGATTGCCTATATGAGGCCGATTCAAAGCTTAGTGATATTAATCTTTTAGATTCAGATATATGTCACGAAATTTTTCAAGGAAAACTTATTTTAATGATGAAGAAAATATAATTCAAAATACATTAAATCCCAAGCAAACTCAAACTTTTAATATGCTTTAGAAAGTGTCTCAACCAATAGGCTTGGTTAAAGGATTAGCAACCATATCTTTCATAGTAACATATTTTAGGACTATTTGCCTTTTTACAATATTATCTTGAATAAAATGAATTCAAGTGTTAATTTGTTCATTCTTCCATAGTATTTAGTATCCTTTGAATATGAAATTACAATTATGTTATCATAGAAAATCATAATAGCCTCATCAGATTGTAATGTGTTGTTTAAACTCTTCAAGAATCTCTTCAATTATATTGTCTCTTATACTATAGTTAAACATGCTAAAAAATCTTACTCTATCATGGATAAGGAAACACATCCTTGTTTCTTACTATACTAAAAGATGGTTGCACCTCCAAGTATGAAAGCATATCCTAAATAATTTTTTTTTGTTTTTATCAATAGACCTATCTGAATCACTATATCTAAACCAATGTTATCAGAATTGAATCAATAATTAAATTGGCCAAGAAGTTGGTTTGGTTTGAATCAGTTGGACTGTTCATTTGAATTAGTTTGAGCCATGACATCATAATAATATAATTATGATGTCATAAAGTTTTAATGGTTTTAAATATATATAAATATTATAATATTTAAATAATATAATAATTATATTATCCATGATACAATGATTCTATAGCCTAAGACAACTAGGAACAAAATATAATAATCAAAATAAAAAAGTATAATTATTATTCATGGATCATGAGGATAAAATTTTAAAGATTGATTGGATAAAATATGTAATGTTTCAAGTAAAAAATAACAATATGATTAAATAAACTAACCTTAAACTACATTGGTCTTCACTCTTCATCATTTACATCTATGCTCCTTTAAACTTTAAAACTCCAAATACATCTAGAACAAAATGATAAATAACAACAAATCAATAATAGTCAGATAATTTTGTTTAAACATAAATAATATTTTGAGTATTCTATCATTTATCTATAAATATAACCAAATGGCATATTAAAGCAAAATAAGGTAACATATATTTTCATACGAGAAAGGTTTGTGGTGATATATTTTCATTCTTCAATTATTTATACCACTTAAGTTGGGGATAAAAATGTAGACAAGAATACACAGAGTAACTTGCAATTTATTGGGTCATTAGTCTATAGCCAAATGGTCAAACAAAAGCATGCTATAATCTAACATGAGTGTTGGCATTTATTTTCTCCTTTTTCTCTCTACATATCACTCCATCTTGCACTTAATGCCCCCAGAAATCATTTATCTCTCAAATGATAGACTAGACTAACTTCCTTTTTTCTGCCATTGTCCCACTAACATGCTCTGCTTGTTGCTTGCACAAAAAAGGGAATGGTGTTAGGGATTTCTAACATAGGTACCTATTTCACCGGACTACACTATGCCACGTGGGATCCCTACTCAAATAGGACTCCCACTAAGCCACGCTGGATATTCTTGTGAGCATAGGACTGTTGATAGTTATGTTGCGGAGCCCACCTCCTAAAAGGATAGGGCACCCCCCTTTTGCGTACTGACTACGCACCCTAGCTACACACCCACTCTCAAATATAAATATACCCAAGTATGTGCATCGAAATATAGGCTCTGGTTATCATCCATTCCATCTACTAGATCCCCCATCACTAAATTGAACATCAGAGTGTTTACGTTGGGAATACCCCTGGCACCCTCTGATCTTTTTATTCTAGTTTTGTAGGATTCTACGCAAAACCTCCTCAAGGGCCACGTTATTATTCAATTTGGGGACAACCTAACCATTGTCATTGTCTGTGGGAAGCATTTCAAAAGATCTAAAAAGATGTTTGACAACATCATGAATAACACAAATGTTTCTTCTCTCCTTGCTGCAACCAACAATGCACCATCCAGGTCAAACCAGAACAACATAGTTTCGTCACCTGGATACTTGTTGGCCCAACTTGGTCCAAGCTAATAGATGATCCAACAGATGATGCGTGAGATAATGTAGCAAATGATGCAACAATTCATGCAATAGTAGGGGAACACTCTTGGTGGACCCTTCGCGATGGGAATCCCCCTACAACCTCCTTTCCCTTACTGTCAGATGGATCTGGCACTTCATAGATCCAAAAATCTAGATGGAGCTAGTACTCTCCTCACTGCTCTAGCCCTTAGATTGTCTTCGCCCAATGTTCCCAAGCAATAGTTAGCAAACCCTAAAATTGCACCCACTATAAGTGCATCGACCGACAACCCAGTGAATACAGTCAATACCATCCTAGAGCTGGCTCAAAGGTAATCTGACTACGATAAAGAAAGAGAGGTGTCTTCCTATCCAGAGGTAAGAAGAAACCCTAAAGATGATGTCATTAGACTAGAAGGATGAAATACTTAGGGATACATTGAGAGGCAAGGGTTAGCCAAGCGTTCCCCTTTCACCTCGAAAATCCTTGAGGAACCTATCCCTAAAGAATTTAGGGTACCATCCCTGAAGCCTACGACGGCACCACGGATCCAGATGACCATTTAGCCAGGTACGATGGATAGATGACCCTCATAGGGGTCTCCGATACCATGAAGTGCTGCACATTCCTGCTAACACGCAAAGGAGCAGCATTGTCATGGTATCAAACCTTGGTACCAGAATCCATCAGATTCTTTAGCGAGTTAGAAGAATGCTTTCGAAGGTGCTTCATCGCATAACAGAGGAAGAAAAGAATGGTGAAATCACTAATAATGGTGAAGCAGAAGGAGAATGAGACCCTCCATAAATATGTGAGTAGATTCAATCACTATTCACTAGATGTGGAAAAGCTAAATCATAATGTAGCCGCAGTGGCACTCCAGAGCGGAATCGCGGATGCAAGTGTAAGATATTAATTGCATCTGTGGCCCTTGAGAGACTACTCAGAGCCCTTGGAAATGCTAAATCGGCACATAGATGTAGATGAAGTACCAGAGAAGAGGACATAAAAAGGAGACAAAGCTAGTCTTGATCTCCCCCGTCACGACGGGAAGAAAATTTTCACCGATAAAGTAATGGATCTGCTTGCACAACTCTTGTTACTGGATCAGGCAAAAACAGACCCACAACAGTAGAAAGAAGTGCCCCCAAATATACCTTAAACTGCTTCGCTACCCATGTCCTTCATAAAATCGAGAGGCAAGGATACCAGGTCGCTTCGCCGCTAAAAATCAAAAGAAGAGGCCACCTAGATCAAAATAAATACTGCCTATTCTATAAAGACATTGGCTATAACATAGATGAGTGTCACATCTTGAAAGAGGAAATCAAAACTCATAAAAGGGAGAAATTGCTACAATACGTGGCTAACAACCCCAGGAGAGTAGAGGATAGAAGAGAGGATAGATAACAAAGAGAAAAAGCACATGAGGAGCATGAGAAAGATGCAGCAGCAAAAATCAACCTGCCCATAGTCGGAACCATCAATATCATCTCCAGTGGCCCCGCTAACCCGCTTCCTCCTCCCGGACAAGTAATATAGTAGAGCAAAGCCCCAAGAGAAAAAGAGAAGAGGAAGACTTTCCTATCTTCTTGGAGGAAGACATACTGAATGGAGCAGATCCCCAGGATAACATGGTGGTGATATTAGCTGTCATCCACAATTCCAAGTGAAAAGGACCATGGTGGATAGCGGTTCCTTAGCAAACATTTTGTTCCATCATTGCTTTGAAAAGATGGAGATCCCCAAGAAAGCACTACTGCCTTATGTGGGATGGCTAGCCGATTTCATAAGAGATGGTGTATTCTCAAAAGGAATCATCAACCTCCCATTCATAATGGGAGATGATCCAGAGAAAATCACAACCCAACTGAACTTCCTAGTAGTGGACATCCCATCACCATACAACTTCATATTGGGATGCCTAGGCCTCAATAAAATGAAAGTAGTCGTGTCCACTTACCACCTCCCTATTAAGTTTTCCATCAGAAATAGGATTGGCATACCCAGAGGTGATAGAAAGATTGCCCAAGAGTGCTACAAGATTCTAGCAAAAAATGGAGTGTTAAAAAGTATGCAAATAGACACTATGGATAGTAGGGACTAATAGCAAGTCACTTGAAGTGAACCAATAGAGCCTCTGGTCACGGTTCCGTTGACATCCAAATCCAAAGATAAAACCATCCAGATTGGTTCCGCCCTAGAATCCCCACTACGAGAAGAGCTGGTTGAACTACTAAGGAAGAACACTGATATCTTCGCATGAGAGCCCTCAGACATACCCGGACTGGATCTGTCGATCACCTCCCACAAGCTAGCAATCAATGACAACCACAAACTAGTACAACAAAAGAAGCGACTTTTCTTATCAAAAAAGAGGGAGGCCATCGCAATAGAGGTGAGCAAACTTCTAAAGGTAGGATTCATCAAGCCCATACAATACCTTGAGTGGTTGGCCAACATGGTGATGGTGAATAAAGCAAATGGCAAGTGGCGCACTGAATGGATTTCACATTATTAAAAAAAGCTTGCCCAAAAGACAGTTACATGCTCCCCAACATTGACCAGCTAGTAGACTCTGTAGTAGGCCATGAGCTACTCTCTTTCATGGATGCCTTCTCATGATACCATCAGATCTGAATGCACGAGCTAGATTCGGAGAAAACAACATTCATCACCAATGTAGGAACCTTCTATTGCAAAGTAATGCCATTCGGATTGAAGAATGCAAGGGCAACCTACTAGAGAATGATAAACAATGTATTCAAGTTCTAGTTAGGCAGAAACATGGAGGCTTACGTCGATGACATGGTAGTAAAAAGCAAAATCAAAACCCACCACATCTAAGACTTGGAAGAGACATTCAAAACTCTTTGAAACCACAAGATGAAGCTAAATCCTCAGAAGTGCGCCTTTGAGGTAGCATCAAGAAAACTGCTAAAATTTTTGATTTCCCAAAGAGGCATCGAGGCAAATCTTGAGAAGATCTAAGCCATCCAAGACATGGCAGTGCCCGATAAGTCAAAGGGCTCCAATGACTAACCGGGAGACTAGTAGTACTCAACAAGTTCCTTTCGAAGTCCACTGAAAGAAGCCCTCCATTCTTCAAAGCTCTCCGTAGAGACACGACTGTGGATCCCAGCAACCAAGAAATCAACATAGAAACTCAAGAAGCCTTCAAAGAACTCAAGGAATACCTCACCTTTCTTCTATTACTAAGTGCCCTCGAAAGGGGAGAGATTCTTTTTCTCTATCTTGCAGCAGGATCTGAGATAATTGGAGCTATCTTATTCAAAGAAAAGGACCAACAATAAAAGCCAATATACTATGTCAGTAGGATCTTGTAGGGGGCAGAAGTCAGATACCCCATTATGGAGAAAATCACCTATGCACTAATGATTTTGGCAAGAAGGCTTTGACCTTACTTCTAGGGACACCAAGTCTAAGTCTATACAAATCAGCCACTTAGACAGCTCCTCTAGAAGATGATACTCTTTGGCTGCTTCATCAAATGGTTTGTTGAGTTCAGCGAATTCGACATCGAATTCCTACCTCAAACGACCATCAAAGGATAAATTTTAGCCAACTTCATCGTCGAATGCACCTATAAGGCTAAGGAACTAGAAAGGGCTCCATGAGTGGATCTGCCAGAAAGCTCCCCACCAGTGATTATGGATCCGTTAGAAAGCACTCCACCAGTGATTACGAATCCAGAGTCGATGCTTCCATCCCAGAAATATCAACCTCCCCAGACCCAGGACACAATAACTCGACGACAGATCCGATATGTAGGCTGTATGTAGATGGCTTCTTTTCCAAAGAAGGCACCGGAGCAGGGTTCGTACTCCAAAGCCTAGAAGAAAATCAGGTCGAGTATGCAAT
Organism: Pouteria campechiana; assembly: GCA_036873735.1. Taxonomy (NCBI): domain Eukaryota; kingdom Viridiplantae; phylum Streptophyta; class Magnoliopsida; order Ericales; family Sapotaceae; genus Pouteria; species Pouteria campechiana. The sequence goes on along the minus strand of JAYJMB010074246.1, from coordinate 9,275 downwards.
ATAGTTCAACTTTTCTGTTACCAACAATGGAGCCAAGTATGAAGCTCTATTGGCAGGACCAGATTAGCTAAAATATTAAAAATTTATAACTTGGCCATCCACAACGATTCTCAATTAGTCGTGAAGCAGCTCTTTGGGAAATACAATGCCAAGGAACCAATGATGAAATAATATATCTCTACGGCCACAACAATAATAGGGTGGATCCATGATACAAAGGTCATCCAAGTACCAAGAGAAAAGAATGAGCACGTCGATAGATTGTCAAAGCTGGTCATGACACCCTCTTTCTTTCCTCAAAGAACCATCCTGATCGAACACCTCATAGCACCCAGTATCCCCGAGTCAAACAAATGATAGTAGAGAGCTTAGAGCTGTCCTGGATGGATCCCATCCATGCCTGCCTGAAAAGAGGGGAGAAGCCAATGGATCTGTTGGAAGCAAAGAAACTGGTGTGCTTCACAGCCAAATTTACCTATCTGAATAACAAAATGTACAAGAAAGGATACTCAGACCCATACCTTCGATGTGTGCCTGTGGAGCAAGGACAAGAAATCCTAAAGCAAATACATGAGGGAGAATGCTCAAGTCACATAGGTGCAAAAATTTTAGCTTTTAAGATAATAAGGCTGGGATATTATTGGCCAACCATGGCAGCAAACTCAAAAGATTATGTCAAAAAAATGCAAAAACTGCTAGAAGCATGCAACAATTCTTTATCTCCCAGCAACCAAACTTTTCACCATCAGCAGCCCTTGGCCTTTTTATCAATGGAGAATGGACATCCTCGGCCCCTTCTTGCCAATAGTAGGAAGGAGGAAATACATATTTGTCACTGTGGATTACTTCACTAAGTGGACAGAAGCCAAAGCCACAAGGTCCATCTCTACAATGCAAGCCAAAAACTTCCTCATGGGCAACATTATGTGTAGGTTTGGGGTTCCCGGAATACTCATCACTGATGATGGAACCCAATTCAGAAATGAACCATTCAGATCTTTCTGCAGTACCCATGAGATCCAGCAAAAATTCTCCTCAATAGTGCACTCACAGACCAACAGGATGATAGAAGCCACAAATAAAAGCATCGTAATAGGACTGAGGAAAAAATGGAAGGTTCCAGGGATAATTGGTACCAAGAGCTACCAAAAGTACTTTAAGCTCTCAGGATTACACCAAAAAGATCCACAAGTGAGACACCGTTCATGCTGACATATGGGTCCGAGACAGTAATACCCATGGAACTCAAAATACCCTCTACCAGGACAAAGAACTTCAATCTTGAAATAAACGAGGAAGTGCTGGGAAGTAACTTGGACCTGCAGGACAAAACAAGAATCAACGCCCAAGCCAGGATGGCGAGACAACATACACAAGTCAAACAATACCATGATCAGAGGGTCAAAACAAGAAATTTCAAAGAACGAGATTTGGTCCTACGAGAAGCCTCCATTAGCAATCCCACCCACACCAAAGAAAAGCTCGCCCCCTCTTAGGAGGGGCCCTATAGGGTAAAAGAAGTCCTTAAAAATGGAGCCTGTCGACTTCAAAGGCTAAATAGAAGAGACATCCCTTGAACATGGAATGTTGAGTAACTAAGGAGGTACTACCAGTAGATTCCATTCTGTCTTATCAATAGATTCCATTCAAAAAGTTCCATTTTTCATCCTTATCTTTTCATGACTGTATAAAGATTTTTCGGAAAGTAATAAATAAATCTTTTCACAAAAAGATTTTGAAAATGCTCTTTGCAAACTACATAAGGGTTTCGCAAGACGGAACCAAATGACTAGCCTTAGTAAAGGCTGCCACGCCCACTAGTCCAGCAGAACAGAACCGGGGGGTGAGATATCATCCAATTTTGCAGAAATGAAACCGATGAAAATTACATAAGGGTTCCATAGGACGGAACTACATTGCCAGCCCTAGTAAAGGTATATCATCCAGTTCCACAGAAACGGAACCGATGAAAATTACATAAGGGTTCCGCAGGACAGAACCAAATAGCCAACTGTAGTAAAGACTATCGCGCCCTCCACCAGTCCAACAGAATGGAACTAGGGGGTGAGATATCATCCAGTTCTGCAGAAACAAAACTGATGAAAATTACATAAGGGTTCCACAGAACAGAACTAGATGGCCAACCCTAGTAAAGGCTACAATGCCCAACTGGGGGGTGAGATATCATCCAATTTTGAAAAAATGGAACCGATAAAAATTACATAAAGGTTCCGCAGGACGGAACCAAATGGCCCACCTTAGTAAAGGCTGTCGCACCCACCGATCCAGTAGAACGGAACTGGGGGGGTGAGGAATCATCCGGTTCCACAGAAACGGAACTGATGAAAATTACATAAGGGTTCCGCACGATGGAACCAAATGGCCAGCCCTAGTAAAGGCTGGCGTGTCCACTGGTCCAACAGAAGGGAACCTGGAGGTTAGATATCATCAAGTTCTGCAGAATGGAGCCAAAGTGCAAAGCTCTGTATAGACCATCACATCCCAAACCAGGAAGATGAAATACCTTAATAAAGATTCCTTCTTAGAGAATCATAAAAATAATGAGATAGAAAGAAATAAGAAAATAGAAATATATTCATAAAACTTTGCCAGTGGCCACAAATCATCCCCATCCTGTGAAATATCATCTAAGTCTATGCCGAGAAACTTACAAGATACCTTCCTCTTACAAGAATCAAAAGACTGCTTACAACAATTGACCACATATTGGAGTCCTGATACTCGGGCTTCTCGACCAGCTGTTTTAATCACTGTTGACGAGCCTGAGAAACCTCAGTCGCATGCTCCACCTTCAACAAAGCAGCCTCTTGCTATAGAGCCACCTCCCTGCTTTCCAAAATAGTGATCTTCTACTGTAGCATCTCCTCTTGACTTGCAACCTCCACCTTCAATAGGGCCAAGCGCTCCACTTTGGATCGTGCAATGGAGACAGCACGATTATGGTTAATTTGCACCTGCAAAAGGGCAGCTTCCACTTACCACAGCCTGGACTTTGTCGTCGCACACTTCGCCACCAGAATATCCTCCTTGGTGCTTAAAGTTGAAGTAGTCTCCTCCAGCTCCTGGAAAAGAGTCTTCTCCTCCTCCAGCTCTGCCTGCATAACTATGGATTCCATAATCGTGCAGTCCCGGTCGCTCTTCAAAGCCCTGTACTTCCCCTGCCAACCATCCAACTCTTCCTCTACCTCCTCTAGGTGCTCATCTCGGATCCGTAGTTCATCCCGAGCAAGACCCAACTACTGCATAATAATCTTCATCCTATTGGCAAAGCTTTGTCTCTTGAGCAAATGCCGAACAACTCCCAAAGAAGATTTCGCAAGCAAGTCCTCCTAAGGCATATTCAGATACTAGGAACAATTCGCTGAAGAGTCTAGTTTGGTAATGAATGTGGCGGCCAATCGAGGATTCTCTAAGAGGGAAGTAATTGCTCCCATCACCCCCTGTGCCACGCTAGCAGGAGTCGAAGGCCGGGAAGAGCTTTGGCTCTTGGAAGCAGCAACCCCACTAGAAGGCACAAAACCATGGACAAAGATAGGCCCTCTCGAACCGGAAGCTTCACTATAGAACCGCTGAGTGGGCAGAGCCAAGGTAGGCCCCATATATGAGCACTTCATCACACGGGATAGCCGATCAGAAGAGAAGAAGCCTACACAAAATCATTAAAGAAGGGTCACAAAAGATAAAGAAAAAGGGAATAAGAACAGAGATGGAGAAAATGATGCTCACCAGCAAAGGTGGAGGGCGACGGTCGAGAACCCATAGCCACTTATGGAAATGTACTTTCTCACAAAACAGGCACTAAATCGATGGGGGCAAGGGCAAGAAAGGCTACTGACACTAAATCAACAGGAGCAAAGGTGCCCGGAACCACCAGCATAAAAAAGCAAAAGCGAAAGTTATCAAAGCTGTTGGTAGCAAATTAACGATACTGGAAACACTCAGAGCGAATAACGTAGAGGAAACAGTAAAGGAAGTACTCAGGGCCACCGGTATAGAAGGTGGCAAGGGAACAACTACTGAGACAGACGCAATGTCAGTAGAAGAAGAAAATGCATAGGAAACACCCACCGGATTGGAACTAGACAAAAAAGGGACTATAGCTAAAGAGGAAACAGAAGTTGGGTAAACTATCCCTCCCAGAAGAGCATCAAAATCCCCACCAGAATGGGCACACTCTTCAAAAGCTTGCCTAATGCAGGAAGTTGAGGGTTGGTCAAGTTCACTTGGGAGGTCAGACTCATCTGAGGAAGAAGAGGAATGGGAGAGGCTGCCTTCCGAGGACACGACAAAAGGGCCCAATCTAGGAGAACTTGCTACATTGATTGGATTTGGTTGGGAAGACGGAGCCGCATGCCCCTCTACATGAGACCTGGAACAAACTGGTTTTGATTGATCTGACAACTCTGCCTATTCTCCACCACGAGATCTAGAAGAAACTGGTTTAGATCGAGAGGAGAGATTCAATTGCTCCTCCGTAGGGGATCCAGAGGGAGAAGGATTTGGTGAAGCGGAGGGGGCATTAACCCTCGACCTTGATCCTTTGTCGACCGAACAGACCTGCCCCTCCTTCAAAAGGAACTGGTGCAATTGCAGGATCCTGCGCCGCCGAAAATGACCACAGCTAAACCAAGGTATAATGTCATATTCTTTCTCTATAATGGAAGTTAGGTCTAGGAACAAGGAAGGTAGGGTAGACAAAGAAGGAATGGGCTCAGGGGCAACAACCTCCTAACCAAGAAGGCTACATGGGCAGTTTGCTTGGCGACAGTGGTCAGCAGAAGCAAGAGCATCCACCGACAATGCACCTATAGCCATCAACCTATACCTAACAATATGCAGGATCTACCACTCTAGCTGAGAAAAGGTACCAGAAGGACAAATCGTGCTGGTGGTCCAAATTGTTGGGAAAGGAAGATCCCCACAGACCTTAACCCAGCCCCAATGACTCTTCCACTCATCGTCTGGGTCAGTGGTTTGAGTGAACAACTTGTGCCAAGGAGTACGAGGAAGAAGATAATAACAGTAGGAGGAATGGGGAGCCTTGCTCAAATTGAAAATGGTAGAAAACATTTCAAATGAAAAAATGATTCAAATGAAAAAATGACTATCTCCCCAAGGCTATGAACCCAGCAACAAAAAGACATAAAATAATGCCAACTATTCAGGACCAATTGTGCCAAAGAGATGTTATAACTTTGGAGAAGAGTAGAAATGAAATGACTCTGGTCTGAGCAAAATCCTGCCCTAAAAGAACCCAAAGAGACTGTGACATAACCTTCCCGAGGATGCCATGGAAGAGTAGTTGACTCTGGAAACTCCCAACTCATCCTGACAGGCAACGGATAGAGCCTGAAGGCTGCAATGATAGTTTTGGAAATGCATGGATGAGACTTCTCTATGGCCATTGGGAAGAACAAAAGAATGCTGAGATGAAATCCTGAAGGAAAAATACTAGAGAAGGGGAGAAGACAAGAAACAAAGAGGAAGATGATGAGAAATGGAGTCCTTGTCTCTGTGGTGGCACCTTAAAAAGGGCTCCCAATAACTGTCTAGGGTTTCACACCAAACCGGGAGACTTACAGCCTGGTTCCTTGTGAAAACCAAAAACCAATCGTTCTCATGTTAAGTCGCATTTAAGACTTCAACACATGGATGAAGGAGAGCAAAAGACATGAGTATAGCTGTCACAGAATGATTGCTTCAAAATTCAACCCACAATGAAAAGTCTGCCAAAAGGTGGGAAAAGACCCTCCTTTCGGATCTGCCAAAAAGATCTCATCCACGAAACCAATCCAAGATCTTGTGGGGTCCCCAGAGGTAGGACCAAGTCAAATCTGTGCAAATTCGCCATAATCTTTTGTTCATGGAACCAAGCCAAAATCGTATGACCTTGACTGAGAGTGTCCCAACAGATGAAGCCAGTTCTTAGAAATGTGGATTCACCAAAGTGTTTTCAGCCATCTGGCCCTGGAACCGCCTGACAGACCGGATCCGCAGGGAAGCCATACCATTCAACAAAAACATACACATGCTAGAGAATAGAGTCATGTCCAAAAGGTGCACCTAGACTGAGAAGTTAGAACAGTTATGCTTGTTAAAGCAATACAAAATTAGAAAATGAAGACAGGAGAATGTTGACATGTCCACTAGGTTAGATCTTTCTCAAATGGTCTTTACGAGGAAGTTTGCATGGGTCCATAACAAGCCCATAAGAGCTACCATAATTCCCCTTGAGAGAAAGCAATACCAAGAGGTTAAATGGCTCAAAATAAGTAACACTATTGCTATAAGGAAACTAGTTACACACACACACACACACACACACACATATATATATATAAGAAGAAGAAGAAGAAGAAGAATATGAAAAGCCCCATCTACTCAACCAAGGCATCTACAATTGCCTCTAGTTCTTCTATCTGTCAATAGGCGCTCGCCAAGTCCACCTATAAAGATTGAGTACAACCCAAAGACTATGTGTGATCGATGATGCTTTTAGCTAAACACTTATCGGTTGCTCGAAGAGACCATTTTACCAACTTTAGTTCTGCATCTAGCCATTTGATCTCCTCGTAAAGAAATTGGATCCACTCAGACCACTAAGAATTGCTGCTAGAGCCCCTAAGATGGGCTTCCCCACATCTAACTAGTGAAGCAGGATCAACTTCTTTATACTGAGGTTGCTCAACAGGATTAGCCCTCCTCCCAAGCTCTGTTTAATCGGCGAGGGTAACTTCTTAGCCATTGGCTAAAGAGTTCACAGGATCCATGCCAAGCAGCCTCTTTTCGAATGCAGGAAAACCTGAACTAGACCCCCATTTATACGAAATAAGAGGTTGAGGATGAGGCATTAGGAGGAGAATTTAAGGCACTACATAAATGCCCTCATTTAAACACGAGGAATACTAAGAGACCTACTGCTTCTAGGGACAACATTGCATTCCGAAGAATATGTTTGGGACAGAGTCCATTGTGCATTTTTCTGGGGGGGGGGGGGGGGGTCGGGGG
>JAYJMB010074234.1:0-68196 GCA_036873735.1 Pouteria campechiana | reverse complement strand
CAAAATACAAATACGCTGATTAGGGCAAAGCACACTAGCTGTTACTACTTAGTTTAATTTTAAATATCTGGGATTTACATGCAGTCTTTGGCTGCATCAGTCCAGTCATTGGTAGACTGAATTTGCTACGGTTGCACGTGGCTTGGTTTGAGCTTTCCTATGGCATTGGTAAATCTAACCCTGGCCAGAGCCAAATGGAAAGCTTGTATTTACAAAGAGGTAACTGTTGTGAATAATGGCTTCTGAAAATTCCAACCTAGTTAACTTACGAATAGGTCTTTTTTTTACATTTGGGTAACTGCAACGGATCCAAACACAGCCAAACATTCATAATAACATTGTAATGTATGATGTAAAAAGTATTGCTAACACCCAAATTCTGTATTGTCAATTATTTTGCAATGCCTTAGCTTTCTGATTCCGAATTGGGAATATGAAAGCCATTGTAAAGAGGGAAAAAGGAAGAAAGAAAGATGAAAGCAGAGTTGAGAATAGAAAGGAGGCAATAATCATGCAGGATTGCAAAATATTATCAATCCATTTGTCCAAAGCATAAAGCTGGGTGTAAGCTCTAATACCACTTGACATAAAATGGCCCAAGTGACGATTGTTCCCAGACTCTTTTACAGTGATATGAAGTTGGAGCTGTGCATTCAAGGCCAAAAATCCTGTTAGCCATCCTCGATCCAATTACAAAGAGACGAGACTGTTGACATGTGCTAGGCATTTACTAAAATGCACCCATTTGCTCCTTTTGCCAGCAATCTTGATCTTGATGAATTGTCGGATTCTCATGTCATAAGCATATGTCGCCGATCCGAATTCGAAGATTATTAGCTCACCATTCTTCAGACTACCAACAGGTTCAAGATTATAGATAAGAAAATCACCCGTTGCATCTCTGCCAATGGAATGCAACTTTACCCAATTTCCTCCCAAACTCTCCAAAACCCAAATATCATAGTGACTACATGAGATCAATGCCATTCCTGATATACGACCCCCCATTTCAAAAAAAAAGTACTCTCTGATGCAATTATTATTATCTGGGAGTGGAATTTCACGCCACCTCTCATTGCTCAAGTCCATCACAAGAATGCCTTTTTTCAGGATTGGCAAAAACAATGCACCATCTACTGATATTGGTGATTTTCCTGGTCCGTCCAGCCTTCCATTGAAGGAATAGTCCCATATCATGCCAACAGTAGGAATACTATGATCAAGCAGTCTCCATGTGTTTGAACCCAAAGTCATTATTTGGCAACGATTATAGGCACCCACCCACGCACCTTGGAATTCAATGCTGACCACCTTATATTCGTTGCTCGAGGGGACAAACCCAAGCCCAAAAACTAGAAACTCTAAACCTTTATAGTTGGCGATGGTGAGTGGGGGTGGAAGCTTGGCAATTTGATTGGTAACTGGATTAGCGATTTCAACTTGAAGTGGGCGACGACGGCTAGTCATGAAGACTAGGCCGTTGCAAGAAGCCCAAATCCGACGGCGCTCTGGACGGAAAAACAAATGATGAAATCGAGCGTTGTTGTCCTTTCGATCAATGTCGATGTAGCCAATTCTCAACTTAGTATGACCGTGGAATTCATCCAGCCCAACACCAATCTTGGGTTCATAAGGCAGCATAATTGTGGGTCGGGACATGGAAAGGTGGGCGTAGATGAAACGGTCGTCAGAGATTATCTCTAACCATTGCTTGCATACATACCTGAGTTTCATCAGAGAGAAAGCTGGGAGTCTGACGAGAATGCTGACCACGATTTCACGGGGAAGAAGAGAAAACGAAGTTCTGTCCATCGCCAGAATGCGGGTGAGAGAGTAGAACTGAATACAAAGAAAGCTCAAAAACCTTAAGGGGCTGCGGATTATATATAGGATTTTTCAGGGGAGAAAATAGAGTCTCCTGCCAGGATATGGATTCGTTCAAGGGTTTTCCGTATCTTTAATTTTGAGAAATTTTCCAAATTGGCATACGCTTTTTTTCCTTTTTTTGCGTAAGGTTTAGGTTATCATATACCATCTTTACACTTTTTTAAAAAAATATGCCTTCACCACCAACAATCCTATTCGCAACTTCCAGCCGACATTTTCCTCTTAATTAATCTTATTTTTGTGCAGTCTTATCTTAGATTTCTAATATATGTAGGCAACGGATCGAAAAATTGATATTGTTATCCATAAACTGAATTAAATTAAAATAAATAAAAGATAATAATAAAAGAGAGATTAATATCAGTAACAATGAAATGTGGTTAAAATAAATATAAGATAATAATGAAAAATATAAATAACAATAAAAAGTAAATTTTCTATAGAAGTACATATCAACTCAGCCCTAGAAAATGAAATTTTTTGAATTGCGCAGAAATCAAATCCACCTTGCGGATAAGGAGAAATTTAGAAATTGCGTATAAGAATGTGTCCCAGTTTGTATGGTAAGCTAATTGCGTGCTATGAATCGTTGGACAATCCCCATAGAAAGTGTGCTGTGAATCATTGGACAATCCAATAGAACGTGAGTATGGCATAAGCTTCCGAATCTTCTACCTTGTGGTGAACGGCGGCAAGAGTCTAAAAATTCAGTTGGTGTTTCTTTGCGCCACTTCGGTGAGTGAATACAATTTCGGTCTTCATTCTTTTTCAAGCACTTGGTATTGTTGCCTTTATTATTTCTGTTTAATTGTTTGATATAAAGATAAGAGCAGCATTCCAATCCTAAGCCATGCACTAAATTCGTGGCTTTTGGGATAATTCTGTTTGAATTGGGTCACCCAAGTTAGCATTGATTTCTTATACATCAGATTCGGATGACAACAACAGTTCAATACCAACTGTTTTGTTTTTCAATTGCTGATTGTACACGATTTTAATCTGCGTGGGAAGGATGATACAAGCATTCTACAACATCTATGCAGCCATGAAGATTTTTCCAAGAACTTCTGAAGCTAATATACTACGAAAGCTTGGTAAGAGACTCTTTTTCATCTTCTACAGTCGAGGAAAATAATGTCCACAGCTTATCTTCCGGAAGAAATCATACTGCAAATCCTTCGTAGCCACCCAGCTGTATCTCTGCAGAGATTCAAGTGCGTATGCAAGCTATGGTTGCAAATGATTTCCGAGAGCCTAAACCCATCCGTCATCATGGTGCAATACTGAACATGGGATTGGGAGGATTGATCATCACTTCAACGGCACGAAACCTACAGAATTAAGCACTGGTTACATTGACATCAACCAACTGGAGAACAGCAGCAGCGTCTGCGATTTGTTCTTCCCTTCCAAGCATCAGATTTTGGCCGCTTGTAATGGTCTGCTTTTGATGGGCTCTTGTTACTCACTGAGACTCCAAATCGCTAATCCAGCCAGCAAGCAAGTTGCTGAGATAATATCACTTGCCAAGGCAGCAAGATATTATCAAGCTTATGGTCTTGGGTTTGTTCCATCAACCAAGGAATTTAAAGTAGTTCATATCTTCGAAACAACAAAACCATTTCACCCACATGGTGATGTTCACTGCGAGATTCAAACTCTAGGTTCGAACACTTGGAGAATGCTTGGTGTTACAATCCCAATGCAATTTATTCCTCCATTCTCTCAAAGATCAAGAAAAGCTGGAGTGTTGGTACATGGAAATCTGTTTTGGACCGACTTTGAAGGAGGCCTTCTGTGATGGATTTGAGCAGGGAAACGTCCAGACAAAATTACTATCTTTTCGAGCTTTGAGGTGGTCGAATATCATGCATGGCATCAACCTCGGTTGGCAATTATGAAATGTGGCGACGAAGGGCTTTGGAGGAAATTGGGAGAAGCTGTATCGTGTGTGCTATCCACACAGTCCGATGGGACTTGAACCTGTGGACAGTTTGAGGAATGGTGAGCTGATACTCTTCCAAGTCCAGCATCCTGCTGCCTTTGAACTGACTGATGAATTATATGTTTATGATACGAGATGGAAACAATTTCTAAAGATTATGGATAATGTCAATTTTCATCATTGTGCAGTAAATGTCATCAATTCTTTGTCCTGGTAAGAGTTTCCATATGGCAATCTGCATTTAATGTTTTTTTCTGTATTTTTATCATGAGCAATACATTATAAAGGTGGTTTGATACACCCCATAAAAGGTAAAGGGTGTAAAAGCTTCTCTTTTTCAACTTTCATGTAACAAATGCAGATTAAAACCTGCATTTATACATCTTCAACAACTCTACTTTTTTCATTATAATCTATACTTTCAATCATCATGTTTTCCTTTTTTATTAAAAAATATATCTTTTTTTATATTTATTCATTTCATTCTTAACATCGCTTCTTATTTTGTTGACATCATTCTATATTTCTTTTGTACTTTTCATTTCATTTCCCATCTTTAGCACTGTACCACCCCTTTTTACAAGTAAACAAACACATTATGTACCCTAACACAGGCAATTTTTTCCCAGCCATGTATGACAAACATACATGAGAATACTAAAAGCGAAAATTCATGTTCTTTCAAGTGATAGAAATGCACTCTGCACATAGATAAAGGCTCTATAAATGTTAGGATGTCACAGAACTTGGTGCTACTAGTGCGATGTGGTGATTATATATATGATATACCCACTGAGTTCTACATCCTCATGTACAGCCGATTGTGAGAAGGGGCCAGATCCAATAGAAGTGGTTATATTTTAATTAAAATAGAACATTAATCCAGACCATCAGAAATCAATCCAACAGGGGATTCTCAGTCAGTCGATTAAAGGGCAACATGGAAACATTGCGTGCGAGTAGAGGGAAGAGTCATCCTGTTGCCCGTCTAACCCACGCACTTTCGTGCTTGCGAGCCTTTTCTCCATCCCTCTTTCCTAGTGGAAAGAGATCTCTCCATCTTCTTCCTACTGGCAGACGTTAACACTCATCAGGGTTTTTGACCCAGCAACAATCTCTGGCATACCCACACCCTCTGCGAGTCTTTTCTCCATTCTCTTTCCCTGCAGTTTCTCCATCTTCTTCTCAGTGGCAGAGGTTGACACTCATTAGAGTTCTTGACCCAGAAACAATCTCCGGTCTTCGGCAGTGGGTAAATTGAGTATTGGATTATATAAATCAGCAAATTTCACCCAATTTGTCTTGCCAGGAATGTGCCACGATGGCATGCGTCGCCGCTGCTAGTCTTCTTCTCAGTGGAGTTGCAGTTTGGCACAACATAGGAGTGGGGAAATCATATAAATGCACTCAGCAAATGCATGTGGCATAGAAGTCGGCATATCCCAACAAAACAATTACAGAACTATAGACCCGATTCAGTCTGTTTGGCTGGTCTGGATTCCATGGAGAGACCTGATTCCGATTGTTTGAATGGTCTGGACTTCATGGACGGAGAATATCTTAAGGGTATCTTAAGACCTGGTATGTAGAAAAGAAAAGTTAAGTGTATCTTAAGTATTTTAAAAATCATTTTTGACAAATTGGAATAAGAGATAATTGCTTTTAATATATTTATAATTATATTAAACTTTAGACAAGTTAATTATAATATTTTAAACTATGCGAGTATATTTAAAATATCAATGAAAATTTATACGTAAGTAACCTATATTAAAATCCAAACCTTTCATTACAAGAGAAAATTTCTGTTTATTTCTCTTATTTTTTTCATTTTTCATTGTAGTGAAATTTTAATTATTTTAATTTTTTTATTATTATTGTTGTTATTTATTATTATCATCTATCTTTCCATATAAAAATATACTTATTATTTTATTATTTTCTTATAATAATAAAATGTAATATTATTTTAAACTTCATTAGATGTTGTTAAATGTCATTAAATATCGTTAAACTGCATTAAGTCTCATTAGATTTCATTAGATCACATTAACCAATGTTAAACAATATTAAAGTCTATTAAATGTCATTAGACATTACAAATAAGACTCAAATGTCATTTTTTGTCAACTAATATTTATAAATATTATGTATAATTATTTAGAATTGAATATTGTGATAAAATATTTTAATGAATACAAATTTTAATCATTAGAATTAGCTTAAATATATTTTATATTTATTCGGGCCCAGTTTGAATGGACCCAAAGCCCATTAAACATCATTAAACACTATTAAAGTCTATTAGTTTCTATTAAAGCTCGTTAAATGGGGCATGTTAAAGCTCGCTAAAGTCTAACAAAAAAACTTATTAAATGCTATTAGATGTTATTAAATGCCATTAGACATTATTAAATATCATTAAACAGTATTAACTTTAATTAGATTCCATTAGACAGTATTAAAGCCCATTAGACACCATTAGACATTATTAAAAAGACTCATATGTCATTTCTGTCAACTAAATATTTATAAATATTATGTTTAATTATTTATAAATGAATATTATGATAAAATATTTTATTAAATATAGATTTGAGTTATTATAATTATCTTAAATATATTTTATATTTATTCGAGCCCAATTTGAATAGGGCTTAGAGCCCATTAAATACGATTAAATATAATTAAATGTTGTTAAAGTTTATTAGTTTATGTTAAAGCCCCTTAGATGGGTTTGTTGAAGCTCATTAAAGTTTAACAAAAAATCTGCTAGATACCATTAGACATCATTATATAGCATTAAACCTTATTAAATCTCATTAAATATAATTAAACATGTATATAATAATAGTTAAAATTTTCTAAAAAATACATAAAATTTATTTTTTAATTAATAATTACTAAATATTTAAGGAAGGTTAAATTTAATAATTTATGTCATTAAAATAGAAAAAAAATTTAATGCATTATCTTATGATAACAATTAAAATTTTTATTCTGTGAAAAATAAAAATTTTAATGAATAGTATTTTTGTCAAACATATGTAAAATTTAATGATTAATAACTTAGACAAAAGTGATCGTAAATATAAATACTCTAAATATGATATCTATTATCAATTAGATATATACTCTTATGTGACAAAATCTTATATTCAACTTAAAATGACAATAATGCCCCTTATTCTATTTTAACTAAAATAGACCTTTGCCCTTGCGAAAAATGCCAATACAAGTGAGATTTTCTGCCTAAAAAGTCCATAGCCGTATGCACTGCAGAAAAGATGTTTTAACAGCTCTTTAATTCATCTTTTTCCTTCTGTTATTCTTTCTCTCTTCATTTTGCTCAAATGAACATGCAATTACTATTCTTTTTATGGGGCATCTAAGGGAGAATTTATCCTAAAAGTGGATCTTCGGAGCCCATTCAACTTTCATAGGAGCTTATACAAAGAATAAAAGGCAAACTTTTGTCATGCTACAAACCCAGACTGAAAAAAAGTCGTGTCGAAGGCCTGGAAAGGAATGTCTTTTTATCAGTAATAGAAGCCAAGCTCGTGGCATTGCTGAGCTTATAGTGGTTGAAAATGCCCAGGCTTTCACATAAATTCAAGATTTCATTTCAAACCATAATTCAAATTAACAATGATTTAATCTTTGATCATATCACTATGGTAAAATATGAAATAAAACTTGTTCATAATCATCAGTTAGATCAAATTAAACCAGCGTTTTCCCTATACAATTTAACATGCCAAATATTAAATTGATGGATCGAACCGCGCCTGCCTTCATCATTTGTTTTTCCATCTTGAGCCGTCTTTGATTTGGGCCTCTTGCAATGGCCTAATCTTGATGACAAGCTGCCTCCACCCGCGGCAAGTTGAAATTGCTAATCCAGTTACCAAGTTGTCGACCTTTCTCCTCTCACCAGCGGCGGCCAAGAAAGACTGATTCCTTGTCAGTTTCAAGCCTTTGGTCTTGGATTTGTCCCTTCAACCAAGGAATATAAGGTTGTCAGCATGGAATTCAAATATCGGTTGTTGTTGCGGGATGGTGAAAGTCGTTGCCAGATAATGACTCTTGGTTCTGACACAGAGAGACTGCTTGATTACAATATTCCTGTTCGTGACCCATTTCAATGGTTTTATAAAGATCTTCAGAGATCAGCAAAATCACCAATATCAGTAGATGGAGGGTTGTTTTGGCCAATCTTCAAAGATGTCATTCTTGCGATGGACTTAAGCGATGAGAGGTTTTGTGGAATTCTGACTACGATTTCCCGGGAAGAAGAGAAAACGGCATTCTTTTCTTGGCTGGAACACTGGTAAGAAAGAAGAACGCAATACAAGAAGAAAGCTCAGCTACTTGTTTGGTAACTGGATTAGTGATTTCAACTTGCGGTGGGTGGGTGAAGATGACTTGCTGTCATCAAAACTAGGCCGTTGCAAGAAATCCGACGCTTCTCAGGACGTTGAGCGTTGTCCAATCGACCAATGTCAATGTAGCCAATTCTCAAGTCGGGGCAGTGAATTTCATCGAGTATCCCAATCTTGGGTTTAAACGGCAGCATGATGGTTGGTGGGGATATGGAAAGAGTTTGGATGAAACAGTCGTCAGAGATTATCTCGAACATAGCTTGCAAACATACCTGAGTTTTGCCAGAGAGACAGCTGGAAGTCTGAGCAGAGTGCTGACTACGATTTCCCGGGGAAGAAGAGATTGGAATTCGGGTGAGAAAAAGACTAGGACAGGAGATGAAAAGGAGTCTCTGCGAGGTTGCGAGGGACTCAGAGGCAGCGGGTTGGTTGATATTTGAGATCGTTTTGCTTTTATACCAATATACCATCATAACTGATATTTTAAATATAACTATTTTGATAATATTACAAATATCTAAATTAAATATTAAATGGGCTGCACTAATAAGCTATATATATGTATATATATTATAAGAATTATGATACTAGCAACTTTTAAGAAGGTAAATTTTTTTATATATTATTATTTGGTCAGAAAATGTATATTTAGGCCCTTTGAGATGGAAAGAAAAGGTTACAAAGAGAATACAAGATAGGGTAATAATTAGAATTACAAGAAAAATAGGATTGTTGAGATAATTATATACGAGTTAGGTGAAAGGAGGTGTAAAAAGAAGAAAAGATATTTATAATTATTTTTCCATTATGGTCCATTAAATATTTTTTATTATTAAAAATGAATTATATTTGAAATACTTTTTATTGAATTTCATCTATAAATAAAATATAAAATCAAGTGTTGATGTTGAATTATCATTATTCAAAGGATTTTAGGTTTCCATGCTGTATTTTTAAAATAGAAAACCTTGGATGAAAACTTCAGCGGTCCATTATTTATCTTGTAACACAAGATGCATCTCCACCATTGATTTGAACTTGATGAATTGTCATGTGCTTGCAGTATACGTGTAAGATGGTCTTTCCTAAAGTTATACACTTCTTAGGCTTCGTTTGATCTTATTGTGGAATTTAAGCACTTTTGAAAAGTATTGTTGGGATAAAATTTTAGTAAAACGTACTTCAAATAAGATATTTTTTAAAAGTACTTTTGATATTACATACGTATTTGGCTATAAGAGATGAAAGTATTTTTATTATGCAAATGACTAAAAAGGATAAAAAAAATTATTCTTTAATTTTATGACTAATTATCTTCAAAAATAATTTCACGAAAATATAAAATATTATTTATTTAATAGTTATTTTAAAGTGCTTGCATATAAATCTTAGTATTATTTTTATAAATTTTTATTTAATATATCAAAGAAAAATTTTATAATTTAATAAATATTAATCTAAACTATAAAAAAATAATTTTTACAGGATTAAACTATTATAATAGATAATAAATAACTTGATAAAAAAAATTATCATGATAACCCATTGCATAAAAATAGGAAGACTATTTATCAATTCTAGTTGTTTAAAACTTATAGTGGGTACTGGCCGGATCCAAAATCACTCGATGTTGTCGAGTTTCATTTTAGCTTAACTAATGACATAGTACAAAATATACTCAATATAATTTATTTTTTATAACAAAAATTAATCAAATCAAATAAGATTAATAAAAAAGAATAGTAATATATAATATTTTAATGACTTATATTATGTTACATATATATATATAATTAAATCATTAAATATATAAATTTTTTAGTACAAAAAATGAATGAAAAACTATTATACTCATAAAGCGTGATGTACTATAATTTTATAAATTTTATTTAATGCAACTCAACTTCAATGTTGAGGTGAATAATTTTTTAATATAAAAAAGTAAATGCGTATCAGTTGTGCCATAAGTTTTCAAACTATTTCTATATCATATTATATAATTAATTATCTAAAATATTAATTATATATTTGACTAAATAAATAAACAAAATTTTTTACACTCATAAAGGCTACATCAATCACTTTATTTGAGAGAATAAAATAAGGATATAATCCTCATTATAATTGGACTTTGCATACTAAACTATCCATCAAAATAAAAAAGAAATATGAAAAATAAAATTAATTAAAAAATAATATCAATATAAATAAGTAAAAAAACTTATTGGTTTGGAAGGAATTATCAGCAAATCAGTTAACGAAGGAAGCGAGAAGTGGCAAACATCAAACTTTGGCGTTAAATGTCCTAGCTAAACGGTTAATGTGGAAAAATAAAGTGCTTTCTTGCTTGTAAATGTTCTTTTAGGTTCCCAAAAAGCGGCCAAAGGAAAGCCTTCTATTAGTAATCCCTCTTGGAACGATACCTAGTGAGAGGCTTACACAACCATATTTTGGTCTCTCTTATTGGAATTGGAGCATTACGTGGTACTGCTTCTCCCCAAATGACATAAATTACGTTGGTCTTAAAATGGTTGCACCCGAAGGGAGTAACAGCTATAACAGACCTTCCATGGATTTATAGATAAGCCATCTGATTGGATTCCTGTGTATACTGGGCCTCTAATTCTTTGCGCTTTGCTTAAGTTGTACCAGCAACGCAGGTGCATTAGTTAAACACATTCTTTACACAATTAGTAGGACATAATAATCTTATATTTTTATATAATTATCAATATTTTTAATCATTTTATCTTACTTTTTGTTCTACTTTTCTAACACAATGCCTAACGTAACACAATGCGCTTGCGTTGCTAACGCACCTTTACCCACTTCATCCAAGCGACACCCTTAAAAGACAGGTATATTGCAGATCACATCCTCTTAAGAGACAACTTGAGTACCCTTAAAACCCAATCTACGTACTTGGCATAAGTTTCCATTTTCAATTAATCTGAGGAGTAGGTTGAAACTTTATAGGCATTCCTACCACAATCCAATTTCCAGCATCAACATGATCTGTAAAATTCAATTTCATTGATTCCTTGTCACCTAATCGGATTGAATCGAATGGCGAACATTCGTTTTTCCTAAAGACTTTTCTTTTCTCCGTGCAAACAACGATGAAAGCTAGGAAATGAGGACATCTACGGCCCACTTTGGTCATTTGGAATTTTCATATTTGAAATTTGTATACAGGACGTGCCTTTTTCAATATCTTCTTTAATAAAAGACTTCTACAATTGTAAAAAGGAAATCACCTTTGACACTCTCACGCGATCTAAGGTGACGGCAATCACAATTAAAAAAGTGCCATTTTGTGCTACGAGAATCGGATTCAAAGTTCAAACACTCCAATTCGCCTAACCGGCACATCCGTAGGAGATAACACAACCACTCTCAAAATGTCCGCATCTTCATTTTTTTTTAATAATTATCTATATTTTTAAGCATTAATATCAATTTATTTTAATTTTATTCAAAATAAATCCATATTTTCAATTCGAACGGACTACTACCGTTAGGCTACCCGTGAAGTGCGGTGAAGTCTGCGGGTGTAAATTGAACTGGGACAACCTGACCAACCAAGCCCTATTTTTCTCAAGGTTTGAGTAAAGGGTTGAAGATGTTAGGATTTTAACCCAATTTGTAAAGTGCTTGTCATGGATAAATCAAACTGCATGTATTTATTTCAATATTCATATAAATATTTTTAAAGTTCTATTCATTGAAATTTAAAAATAATATGTTAAAAGTTTTAAAAAGACAGGAGTTGCTGGACGCGATGATAAGGCTCTTCAACCCGGAAACAGCCTAACAAAGTCAATTATAAATTTATGAATGTAACAAATAAACTTATACTTAAAATATTTTTTATCAACTAAAGTTAATTATAATTATAAATTTTATTAGAATTAATTAATTAAAGATTATTTTAATTGTCAACCCAAGTTTAACGAGAATTTTATAAAACTTAGGGTTGGCTTTGGAGTTTTAGCATCTGCTTGCATAAAGTGTATTAGGAAGAGTATGTATTATTAATTAAAAATAATTGAAAATATCGTATAGTGATAAGAAAAGAATATGAAGGCACGATAGCTGAGAAGTCAATCAGCCTAAAAATCAGAGTAAAAAAGACAGTGTATTATTAATAAGAGTAAGGGTTAAAATTGGGAAATAGGTTTAGGAATTGGTCGGCACAAACTTGAATTATACCCGTAACGGTGAATTATGCTATGTGAATGCATATCTGGCCTTGATTTCCACGTGACTTGCGACCAACCGTTTTTCGGGTGGTAATTTCGTGGCGTGCCGCTGCCTGCCTGCCTGCCAGCCTGCCGATTCGGCAACCAACCTCAAGCTCCGTTTCCAGCAACGGAAACGCGAGAAAAAACACTGCAGGCCAAAATATGCAAAACTTCCGTAAGTAGACAAAAAAACCCATCCAGAAATAAAAATTTTGGTTATTAGCATCACACATCGTAGGTGGACCCCACCGAATCAACGGAACGGATCACGTAGTTCTGGCCCTAAATTGCCCAGATCAGATGCATCGCGCCGCTGACACCTTGCCTCCCCAGTCCTCCTGCTGAAAGACGACGCCACATGCCCGGCGGCAGGTGGCGGGCAGATGCGCCGGGAGTCTCCGCCGCTCGAAAATTAAAAAAATCGGGAGGAGTGAAAAGACGAAAAAGCCCTCATGCTCACTCTCCCACTATTTAAGTCAGTTGCAGTCGCAGCAGCAGCCCCACTGCAATCATTTGCTTCTCGTTGTCCGTTTCTCTCGTCTCCTTCGCGTGTAAGAAGACGAAGAGGAAGGAGGAGCGGAGTCTGGGAAATGCCTTTTTCTTCCTCTGGCGCTTTCCAATCTCTGTCGTCTGCTGCTGGCGGTGATGGGGAAGTGAGCGGATCGGCTGCCCTGCGATCTTTCCGATTGAACGAATCCACGTTTCTAGCCTCGCTGATGCCAAAGAAGGAGATCGGAGCGGAGAAGTTCCTGGAATCGCATCCCGAGTATGACGGGCGAGGCGTCGTCATTGCCATCTTTGGTAATCTCTGCAGTCCGCTGGCGTTTTCGCTGTTTTTCTGTTTTTGCTTTCAGTGAGTTTTGATGTAGTTCTGCTGTTGCATGCGTTTGGTTTGGCGTTGTTAGGCTTTGATCATTTGCCTCTTTAGTGATCATGATAGTAGTGTTTGTGATTTGGCCGGCCCGGGAGTGAAAACTGCATGGATTGTGAGATGACAGGAGCCGAAGCTTCTGAAATTCTGATGGAGCTATTGCTGTCGCAACTTGAAAATACTGCCGTTGTGATGTTTCCATGATTGCACCTTTCATTCCCTATGGCGTTTGGGATATTTCTGAAGTCAAGCTTGCAGCGAGCGTGACCTATTAATGCAACTGGTACATAGAACTGAGAATTCTTCGTGTGTCATGAGCGATGCACAAAATGAAAGATAATTTCACTGTTGATGGAATGCTGAAGAAAGAAATATGTGGAGAAATAATAAATGTGAGGCCATGAGCATCTTTGCATTGGCTATGGATGAGAAACTTGGTACTTGGTGAAAGATGTGACAGAATGAATTTTGTGCATAGTTTGGCATAGTTTTGATGGATGAGATAAGGGAAGGCATAATTAGAGTTTTGGAGAAGTAGAGGTGTGTCCTGGAATTAACTATTCAGAATTAATTGCGCTAAAATCCAAGTTATCAAATGAGAAATTAGTTATGGTTGTTGGTTGAAAAGTACCTCAAAGTGACCATTTCATGAAAGTGAGGAGATTGATGATAATGTTCTGTATAGAAATTAAGCTGGGCACGAGACACAAAGATGTGCTTCATGAGTTTTATGAGACTGCTAGAAACCAATTCTGTTGAGTAGCTGTTTATGCAAATGCTTTACATAGTGGAATGTTTGGTAGCCAAGGGAAAAATGTCCATTGGATGGGTGCAATTGAAATGAGGGTGTCTAGATGATTTGGTGGCAAGACAAGAAAGGATATTCGGTAGAAATGTGAAAATGTGAGATGTACAGATAGTTAATAAGATGAGAGAAGTGGATTCAATGGATTTGAGACTGTTTGCTGCAGAGACGAAAAGAAGAATTGGCTGGGAGGATGAGTGAGTTATAGTTGATGCCTTGGAAGACATTAGAGAGCACGGGGAAAGTTTAAAAGAATGCAGATGGAGGTTATTAGAAAAAATATGAAAACAGAATGATTAAGCAAGGACATTCTAGATTAGATTGGAATTGCATAATAAGATTAATGTAGTTGACCCTAATTAGTTGAGGAATGATTATGAGAACAAAAATGATTATGCTATCTACATTCGAAAGTTAAGCTAGAGTGATAAACATAAATAAATGGTTATTGATTTATAAGGCCATCCTTTAATGGATTAATACATAACCTTGGCTTATGGTATGAAGATATTTTGTTATGACCCTAATCTTATGGAACCATGATGTATAAGTTCATCCAATTTGGTTGAACCACTATATTTGACCATTTAGTCATGTGGAAAGGTGCTTTTATCCTTGAGTAGATAAAATACACTGATTAGGCCATCTTACATGCTAGCCATCTGAGTTCATTATAAGGAGTTCAGCAATACTTGGGTACTATTTTATCTGGTTCACTCATGCTTGGGGACCATTTGATCTGGTTCAACAGAAAAACTTAGCTATTGCGTCAGTCCAGGCTGGTTTGACAGTCTGATTGATAAAGATATACGTGTCTTTCTATCATTTGACATAACTCATGCTTGGGACTATAACCCCAAGTCATTTTGATTCATAAAATGGCTCCTTAAATTCCTTAAATTGAGAAAAAGGGGTGCCACACCATGTTGATGGTTCAGGTCATGATAATACATGGTGTGGCTGACCAAACATTTGAGCTGTTTGATTTCTTGGCTCCAAATGGATGATTAAGGTTCTAATCTTATGGAAGGGTGTCATTAAAATGCCTTAGATGCTCCATATTCTACACTGTATAGTAATTACTTGGTCAACCTTCCATTTCTCGTTTCTCATTTTCAGAAATTGTGATTTTCCTACTTCCTTATGGCTAAAATTGTCTAAAATCCCTCTCTGCATTGTGGACAACATCCTTTAGAACATGGGCCAAATTTTCCGCTTCAATGAAAATTAGGCAAAAGATGCGCCACATAGCAATATGAGACTTGTATTGGGCTGATCTTTTACATATAATTTCATCTGACAAACTTGCATAGGTTATTGGAAAAACTTTTTGATGGTATCCAACTTGTCTAGTTGGTGTTCCTTCATGTTTATAACTGGCTAAAGTTAAAAAGAATTCAACTTTCAATTGAGCTACACTTTGGAAGCTATTAGAACAATGCAGTGTATGTTGTCCAACAGGGCATGCAAATGCCACCTAATCTACACATATTAACAGCAAGCATTGGGAATTCTTGGATTGACAGGGGCATTTTTCTTATCATAAAATGGGAAGCTCCTGAAGGCAGGTTGTCTTATAATAAGTTGGAACAAGTATTCCTTTTAGCCGTGCTTACATTTCTTTGCAACACTTACACGAGTAATGCTGTTGGTGCAAGTCTTCTTCTGGATGAGAAATTATCTGATGGTTCTGCTGTTATTTTTATGTGCTTGATCTTTGCTATTGAACTTGAGTGCTTTTATTAAAGTTTCTTTATTTATTATGGAGTGTCCCTCATTCAAATGCTGTTTTGCAGATTCTGGTGTAGATCCAGCTGCTGCTGGTTTACAAGTAACATCGGATGGGAAACCAAAAATTTTGGACATCCTCGATTGGTAACATGCAAATTTCTACCACCTGGGTATTCTTGTTAATTTGGAGAGTGCTATACTGTGTTATCTTCATTTCCCTAGTGCTTCCTTTAAGTGGCAAAATTTCCTTTGCAGCACTGGAAGTGGTGATATTGACACTTCAAAAGTGGTGAAGGCTGACAAAGACGGCTGCATCACAGGAGCATCAGGTTTGAGGATTATAAGCTCTGATCATAGCATAAACACAAGAATAACGACTGATTATGGAATTGAACCATCAAGCTTATCATATTTTGATCTTTTTTTTCTTTTTTTGTCTTATTGTGACTGATGCTTGGTACTAATGTTTAACGAGTCTCCTTGTATGAGAATGATATATTAGACCATGGTATGACTAATTAAGGAATTGAAGCATCAAGCTTATCATATTTTGACCTTTTTTTGTGTTGTCTTATTGTGACTGATGCTTGGTACTAATTTTTAAGGTCATCAACAAGTTTCTTTGTATGAGAATGATAGATTGGACCTGTAGCTTGGTTGGGTGTTGGGTGGGGGGTGCGCATTTAAATAAATTTTCCTGTCACTGATATTATTGCAGTGTAACATATCAATGCCAAATGTAAGATGGGGAAAAATTGTGTAATTGACATCTGCATTAGAATTCAAGCAACCCTTGTTCTTAATTTGGTTCTTTATGAAGTATTGTTGAGTGGGGATATGAAAATACATTTTGCCGTCACTGATATTATTGAAATACATATGAATCAATAGAAACATGGAATTCAAGCTGGGTGGAAGAAAATGGCCTTGCTTATGTGATCTTTGAGTCATCATTTTCATCCTCATCAAAAGTTCTTTCCCACCCATGTGGGGTCAGCTTATGTGATCCTTGAGTGCCAATCAGTAAAAAAATAGGATAAGGGGATAACAATATGTTCAACTATGTTTTGTTGTATTGAATGTTGGGCAGTTAGGGAATATCATATTCATAAGATAACTATGGCCAAAATGAGGTATTTGATGTAGATGTATAGTTAACCTAATGGATGAAATGAAATTAAATGATTCGAGATAACTTAAAAGTAGAATTAAAAAAGGTAATAAGTTGAGACGAGAGTGCACTTATGTGGTTGGCCACATGCAACAAAGATTGATAACTTCACTAATAGGAGTAATTTTACTCAAATATAAGGTAATTGAAGAGTGACAGGAAAGCCAAAAAGGAAATGGTTAGAAGTTAGTAAATATATGAAAATACATGGGCTTAGTAAGGATGTAGTCCTAGATGAGTAGGTATGGCATAATAGGATGCATATATTTTGCTTTTCTTAGGTGGTAAATAACTAATGATGACGACGACATACTCATGGGTCAGTGACTTAGGGAAACATCATGAAAGCATTGGGAAAGACATAAATTTTCAATGAGACTTAAATGAATTATATAATGCATTTTTTTACTTGTTTAGGAATGAAAACTTCTTGAAAAGAGGCATCTATAAGTAAACTTGTATGAGGGCTTTATATTGTTGACTAAGGATAATAAAGAGAAAAAACATGCATAAAATGCTTGGAGTTTCCAACAAATCATCCATGGAGTGAAGAAGACTGTATAATATGATTTAGGACATAGATCGCTCGATACATTGTGTTCATAAAAATCTTGGATTGTCAGCAAAAAATTTGTGTGAATTTTAGAGTAGCAACTTTTTGCGGCAATCTATAGGTTAGGGCTCACTTTTGTCTTCTCCTTTTGAAACCTTGCATGTGCAGGACCTTCACCAGTTTATAGCCTTTTTATTATGATAGAGAAAAATGTCAAACCTTTTGAGATGCATCAATGTCATGTATATTTTAGTTAAAAAACATGTTATCCTACCATTAGAATTTCACAAAGATGCAGGTCAAATTATAACTAACCAGATGGAATTACATTATTAAAAATAATCAAGAAAAATTAGTTCTTTCTCATTTTCTATTTCCTCTTTTTTTTTCTGTAAATTTCTTTATGTTTGTTTTAGCAGTGTTGAAATGCTCTACCATTTATGGTATGTGTTAATGCATATGTAAATTTAGTAGATGGATATGATCTTTGTTTCCATACAACTAGTTCCAATAAATTTTTTTAATAAATTATAATGATTAGACTTGTAAAAGGGTGGTGATGTCTTATGGCCAAGCCATATTGAATTTGGGGGATGGTTGGCATGTTTAATGTCCCTTGGGATGTTTGGACCTTCATAGGTCATCTGTTTGAGCTGAGGGAAATCCATTGTCCTGGCTGTTCGAAGATTGAGTTGGGCCCTTTCACATGTCGACCTAATCCTGATCTAGCCCCTCCATTGCTTGTAGGCATTTGCTTTGAATTCAATGCTTATGATTAGACACAGATAATTGTACATAGTGTGCTTGTTAGCCTTTGTGTATCCTTGATTTGTATAATTATGACCATGGCTTAATATTTTAGATAGTGTGCTTGTTGGTCTTTGTATATCCTTGATTTGTATAATTATGACCGTGGCTTAATATTTTAGATACAAGTTAGTATGGATATCCATGGTCTGTATATAATGCGCTTGGTTGTTTTATGTATCCTTGTCTTTGTATATCTTTTTCTTACCTGTTACTTCCATCATGGATTAGTATTATTTTTGTACTTTATTTCCTCTTTACTGTCATCTCCAGCTGTCCATATTCTGTTTTTAATGAAGTATCTTTACTGCTTCATTATTGAGTAATTGTTTCTGCAAAATCTTACTCAGTCGGTTAATGCACTTTTACATTTACTAGGGGCACAATTATTTGTAAATGCATCATGGAAGAACCCCTCTGGGGAGTGGCATGTTGGCTATAAATTAGTTTATGAGCTCTTTACAAGCACTTTGATGTCACGATTAAAGGTACATGTTCTAATCTGCCCACTTACTTTCAGGAGGTTTGAATCTCTTAGAATTCTTAGTAACAACTAGCATTTTTAACCAAATGTCATGGCAGAAGGAAAGGAGGAAGAAATGGGATGAAAAAAATCAGGAGGCGATTTCAGAGGCTTTGAAAGAGCTTAATGAATTTGACCAGGTTGTTAATCTTTTTTTTTTTCCTTGCAAATGGAAGTTCTATATTTGAATTTTGAACTAAATCTTCCTAAATGCTAAGGTATGTAGGGGTGTACGCTACATTTTACATTATCTATGCACATGTATTTCAGCATATGTGGGAGTGTGCATGTGTGGACACTGAATTATTATAAATGAAGGAGAGCAGGGTCTTTATGGCATGTTACGATCATGGAAAAATAATTTGATGGAAGCTTTGTGGCAGTGTATAGTTGCCTCATAATTTATTGTGGTTTGGAAATGACTTGATGAAAAGTTTTTCCTGGCTTACTGTATTGTGTAAACTATTCCATTTAAGGAAATAATTTGATGGAAGCTTGTTCCTAGCTTATGGGTGTTTGAAATAATTTATTCCAGTTAAGGAAGTTCCGTCTTGAACTTGGTAGAATCTTTTTCTTTTTCATGGGAAAAATTTTGTATTTTCCTGCATATTTGTTACCTATTTTGGATTAGCCTACATAGTATCATATCATATATCACCTATGCAACATTGCAGTATATTTTATATTAGCCCACGCTGCTACAGTCAGTTAAGAGTTGTTACAGAGTGGACAGTAGCTGTTAGAATTTTGTGTCAATTTCCAGACTAGCCAAGGGGGCTTCAGCAATGTCCATCTCCATCAAGTCCTCTCTGCATTTACTAAACCTCCCTTGTTGGTGTCCACATCTTTCACATTTTCTGGGCCATCATCCTTAATGTCATGTGCAGCATTCATATCCCTCCACCTAGTTATTCTTGATTGCTGGACCCTCTGTTCCTGTCTTCGCCTTCCCACCATGTATTGCCTCACCAATATCAGTTCAAAGACCTCAAAGACATCCCACTCCATTTACTGGGCCTTCCTCTGCTGCCTGCTCTGACATGCCCATGCTGGGCTGCAATCATCAGTCATACAATGCCTTCTTTTACATAGCTTTGTGCATGACAAAGGTCATTGTCAACTCTTTCAACAAGCTGTAGCTATGGTCAGCCAAATGAAACACTTAAATAATATCTAAGCTCTTGTTTACTTCATTGGACCCCTGATAGCATAAGATAGACAAGAAAGATCTGAGAAACAAGGAGCTTAGTGTTTGAAGCAGCTCAATGCATTGCCAAACTGGTGTTTTCTTCCTGTTTTTTGACTGTACAGAACTGTTTATAGAGAGACAATGGAAAGAGGTACTGGGTAAGTTTGTTCGGCTGGACAGGAGTGAGTAGGTAGGTAGGGAGGGAGGGAGAGAAAGAGAGGGGTTTGTGAATGAAGTACGAACAAGGATGAAGGGTTGCTGATGAAGAGTGAAGAGCATGGCTTCATCAACTTGACTGAAGTAGGGAGATGGGTTAAAGATTTGATGAAATTAGAGTGAGGGAAGGTGGTTAGGTAGTGTGCTTTAGCTATGCATAAGGGTGCAATCCAAAAATACTTCCAAACATCTTTCCACTCTCGTATTCATGCTCCTCATCTATTAGAATATATGTATTCAAGCTAATCAACATAGCTCCCATTAGAATATATTGACAAGTCCTCCATTGAATAGGATTTGTAACTATATAGGATTCAAATTGCATGTGTGTGAATAAATTGTAGGGCAACTGGAATTCTGCCCCTGATATGCTACTGTATTGAGTTTTGTTTTGCCTATAGTTTATACTTTATAGCAACCACGTCTAATACCTTGAGCAGCCTCAGTCATGCAAAAACAGAGTTGTGTACAATGTTTCAGTTTAAAGCATGGCAAGTTGCTATGTTTATGTAGGCCACATCTGAAATGCTTTTAGTCAAGCCGTTAGCAAAGAGTTATTTGTGATATCCTTCCTCTCTTCTTCTGTCCATCTTATACATTCTGCGGGTGCTTCATGATTTGCATGTGATGCCAATCCTGCCCTAGCCATTGATCATGATTTTTCACAGCTTCAATTGCCTGCATGCTTATCAACAGTCAGGATTCATGTACTCAGCCAAGATCAGTGCTGCTGAGCTTGACTCACAGCTTCCCCCACAATGATCATGTGGGAATTGAATTAGTGTGGAAAGGGGGATGGTAGAAGGATCAGCGATCTCTGCTTGGTGAGAAGCAACGTCTTCTTGAGAAATTAGAGTTTTGTTTTTCTTGAGGGGAGAAGAGGAAGAAAGACAATTGAAGAGAGGGGAAAGCTGACGCGATGATGACTTTTGCATGTCATTGATGATTTTGGAGTTACTCTGATGGCTTGCATGTGAGGTTTTTTGGGAAGGCTGTCATATGAAGGATACCTTTATTATCATTAGAACTCATGTAGGTTATATGTGTAATATTTGATACTATGTAGGCTGATGCAAAATTGGCGTATTGGCGTATAGGCCATTATGCAAATTTACATTTTTTATATTATAGTTGTGTTGAGCATTGTCAATTTGTAGTTTCTTGAATTTATGAGTTCATGTCATGCTAGAAAGATGACTTCTAAGTCATGGAAACCATTCTACATTTAGATTGTTCTTCCTCCGAGGTGGTACAATTCAGTGATTGCATTAACGATATTATCAACAATATTAAGCATTGACCGATAAAAAATCATGTTGAAAATCGATATTACTGTTGTTTTACCATCAATATCGATAATATTGTAGATATTATCAATAATATCGGCATTTTATCGATAAAATCTTGAATTTATCGATATTTATCGATAAAATAGGGACTTGTGGGAAGGGGCATTTTCGGCCGCCGTGAGGTATGAAAACCCACTCTAAACCCTTTTTCTTTTTTCTTCTTCTTTCCTCCATTTTTACATTCTACTACCAAACACGAAAGATCCATTATCGATTTTGTGAGAGAAAAACTTCATTTTCAAGATCAAAATCCCATTTTTCGAATCAGACGTTCATATATTGTGTAGGTATGAAAATGCATTTTTTTCATTGTTTTGGATGTTTAATTTGTTCAAAATCATGTGATTTATACTTGTAATTCATTAAAGTGTTGATTTAAACAGATTTGCACAACTAAATCCTCAGAACACGCGATTTGGCAAAAATTCCTAAATCATTTGATTCACCCTAAATTAATCACTGTTTATGAATGAAAACACAAATTAAACATAAGATTTGTTGAAAAACACAGATTTTCAACAAAAAAATATTATTATTATTATTTTTGTGAAATTACAAATTTTGACGGTAAGCCCTAAAACTATATTTCTTTAAAAAATCAGTATTTGGGTCATGATGAATGCAATTTAGTTAGTTGTTTTAAGTAAGCTTTTGTCTGGAAACAAATTTTTCATTTTTTATAATTTAATATTAATTTTAAATATTTTTTTAAAATTGTGACAAATAAAATTATTTTCTAAAATTTGTAAATATGTTTCTTGATTGGTCTTAAATGTCTAGAGTCTTTTTTAGAAATTGTTGAATGCATACATTATGAAGATTTGCATGTTTAAGAGTGTTCAAGTCTTAAAAATGTTGATGTTGTATGGATGAGGAAGACAAAAATTATTTTTTTTTATTTGATATATTTCAGGTTGAAATTTGAAGATGTCAACAGACAATAGTTAGTGTAATTGTTTTAATTTTCAAAATACTTACTATGTATTATTATTATTATTATTATTATTATTTTCGTGACTTAGTATGGGAGATATAATATTTAATATAATGCTTTTTCTTGATAAAATTTACTCTTTTTTTGTCTACCTATAAACATTTCTCATGTGCACATTCATTATTCATGTAATGATGATTTTTTTAATCCAATTTTTTGCCCAAATTGTGTGTTTATATTTATCATAATTTATTATAAAGTTTCACTGAAAATCCCTCAATTTTTTCTATTTTATAATTTTTTTTATTTTACTGATGAAGTTCCCAGAAAAAATGATCATATTTCCAATAAAAACAATAATATCTTTTTTCCAGGCCACCGATAAATATTTATTTATCGATAATATGAACACTGGTACAACTAGATTTTCACTTAAGATTTGTCTACAGTTTGTTAGTAGATGGTCTTATTTTGACAAACTGGTGTCCCAACCTCCTAGGATTATTCACTCAATTTGTGATGGAATACTTGTTTTCAGAAACACACAAAAGTAGAGGATACCGGCTTAAAAAGGACTCGTGAAGATCTTCAAAACAAAGTTGATTTTCTTCGGAAACTAGCCGAGGTCAGTGATTGTTTATGGTGAATCACAACTTTGATATTTTATTCCTTGAATTTGTGAAGTCCTTTACACAAAATTGCTTACTTTCATTGATCCCAGAGTTATGATGACAGAGGACCTGTTATAGATGCTGTTGTTTGGAATGATGGCGATACATGGAAGGTTGCTCTAGATACACAAAGTCTTGAGGATGATGATTCTGGAATTGGAAAATTGGCTGAGTTTGTTCCTATGGCAAATTATAGGTTTGTCTATACAGCAATGCTTGCTGCACATGTCTGAAAAGTCTGCTTGTGTGCTAAAGATTGTGATATTGATTTTGGCATATGAAACTGGCAAATCTTAGTGAATGGACAAATCACATGAACTCTCATGTTCTTGGAACTTCTTCACCTTGTGGACATGTTGAGAAGAAAAAGAATTGATCACATACAATTGTTTTTAATCTCAAAATGTAGAATGATATATTTAATATGGTCTAAATTGCTTAATGTGGTTTTATGGCTTCTATTTTATAAATATAAGTTGTTAATGTATTAATATGGTCAGAACTATCATTATGCATTGATATGATTGGTCCTGCTGCTAAATCACTGTACCTTTCAGGGTTGCTGGCTGCAAAAAACCAAGCAGCTTGGCTGGACATCAAATGAGCCTGAATTTTTGGTTTGAGCTTAGCTTGCGAGCCTAAAGTTGAGCTAAAACTCAAATCTTTGTCAAGCCAAGCAAGCTGTGTTTGCTTATTTGCAGCCCTATCACTATGGGCTTGTTAGAGTGCTTGCTTAGTTGAAGAAAATCATTATGAGGGTCAGTCGGCTGATTGACTGTTTGGGAAGAGTGAGGCTGGTTTATTCCCAGGTAATGCGAGGGTGTGATTCTTAGGTTGGTTACTTGTAAGGAAACTTCAGATGGATGACATGGTACATCAGTCTTTTACTGGAGTTTCTGTTTAATACAAGTAAATTGCTATTCCTCACTTCACTTTCGTTTCTATCAAGAGTAGCTGGGATTATGTTATCTGGTGGTTGAATATACAAGTGGACTTGATTTAGTATCTAGGCATGCTTTGTTTTTCCTTTAAGAGCTCTCATTCAAGTAATTTGGTTCATTAGTCACTATTTTGAGTAAGCAGTAAACTTTGACATAGAACAGTGGTAAATTCTGACATCTGTGTTCTTTTGGTGCCACATATTTGAATTCTGTATCTTATATTGGTTTTGGGTTGGTTATCAGTGTTAACAGTTGAGTCCCATTAACATTGTTATCCTTCCACCCTCGGACATTGTTTGCTTTGTGGTGATTCCTAGTGGAGTTTAACCTTTTCTAGGATGTCAGTCAGCAGCGACAACATGCTTGATCTACTTTTTTTAATTGTTAAGCTGGGGTGCTAGCTCCATAAGCCAAGACAGGTTTTACCACTTGTGTGTACAAGACAGATCAAAACATGATCTTTGCACTGGAAATTGTAGCTACCTAGTAGGATAACTGCCATGGACTATTCTCCTTCCTCAAAATTTTCCTCATTTTCAAGGTTGCCTTTTGCTCCCACCATTTTGACTTTCGCAAGCTATTTAAACTCTATTGGAAATACATCAGAGCATTGAATTCTTTGCAATTGTGCAGGATTGAAAGGAAGTATGGCATATTTAGCAAACTGGATGCATGCTCCTTCGTCACAAATGTATATAATGAAGGAAATATTTTAAGCATTGTTACAGATTGCTCACCACATGGAACCCATGTTGCTGGGATTGCCACAGCTTACCATCCTGATGTAATTATTTCTCTTTAAACTTGTAAAATTACATCTTCATCTAACTCATCCTTTTCCCTCTCTTTTAATTTCCTGTTTTGGTACCATGATATAAATAGGAACCTTTACTGAATGGAATTGCACCTGGAGCACAAATTATTTCTTGTAAGATTGGAGACGCACGCTTAGGTTCAATGGAAACTGGAACTGGCCTAATCCGAGCATTGATTGCAGCAGTGGAGGTGTGTTTCGTTTCAGTTGGTTTTGGCATTATAATCTCTTTGTCTACATGGAATAGTAACTATTTTAACTTTGCACTTTTAGTTTTATCCTACTCTGTTATGCCATTGTGTTCTTTGAGTCAAATGGTGAAAAGAGGGCATGACATTACTGGTTAAATTTAGAAGCAATAGTTATGTAAAACCTACAGTCTTTTGTAAGTTTGCTTCTTGATGTTATGAATGAGAGTGGAATTTAGAATCAAGTAATGGTCTTTTAATTTCAGGGATAAAATCTTTACAGAATATTCTTTTGTCAACCCAGCTTTTGGAATCAGTTTCCAATCACCCTGCTGAGAGCTTGATATCCTTCTGAATTAACAACAATGAAAATGGTAACACCATTTGTGTTTTAGGTTTGAGGTAAAAGAGGTGTAAAAGAATTGGGAAAGTAAAAGAGGTAAAAAGAAAGAAAATTTTTCAGAAATATATGGATGATGTCAGCAATAAAGTGAACAATGAACAAATAGATAGATTTCTTTTGAAAAAAGATGAGTAATAATTAGAAGAAATAGGATAGTTATAGTTAGTTCAATATGAAATCATTATAAGGAGAGAAAAAAAGGCTTTGCCAACTCTTTTACTGAAAAGGGTGGTTTTGCTTTATTACTTCGAACCAAACACACCCATAAAAAAAGGATTTGTGAACTCTTTTACCGAAAAGATTTTTGCCCTATTACTTTGAACCAAACACACCCTATGGGTTATCTAGTGTGTACTATTATATGGTTCATCTTGAGTAACAAACCCCAAATTATGAATTTTGAGTTTATGCTATTATATGGTTGATACTGAGTTACAAAAGGCACTAAGGATGGGTTTTGACTTTTGTGTTTGTGTCATTATGGGGTTGATCTTGAGTTACAACTATTATACTTACTATTTACAGCACAAATGTGATCTCATCAACATGAGCTATGGAGAACCTTCACTATTGCCGGACTATGGACGTTTTATTGATCTTGTTGATGAGGTATTAAACCACTTGAGTTTTATGCATTTGGAAGATCGTTATATTATTTATTCTTTTGCCTGTAGGCTCTGCTGCTGACACAAAATTTTGTAACTCCAGGTTGTTAATAAGTACCATCTTATATTTATCAGTAGTGCTGGAAATAGTGGACCTGCTTTAAGCACTGTGGGTGCACCGGGTGGCACAAGTTCAAGCATATTAGGCATTGGCGCTTATGTGTCTCCTGCTATGGCTGCTGGAGCCCATTGTGTTGTTGAGCCCCCTCCGGAAGGGTTGGAGTACACTTGGTAGATTTTTTATTTCACCTTTTTGTTATTTGTTATGTTTTTAGAGCAGTATATGGCTTTTGTCAGTGTTTGCTTTTTCAATATCGACTTCAATAGGAGGTCACTGATAAAGTATTTTATAGGAAACCAACTGTGACAACCTCTGTAAATCATTAAAAACTCATATGCATTTATTGTATATTATTTATGTGTTTATATTAATATATATTTAATTTTCATATATTAAAATCATACTAAATTTGTTAGGGTGTGTATATGGGTCTCTTATCTATTTCCATTGGTCATTAAATGTTGGCATTTAAAGTGATGTTTTAGCTTAAATGTATATTTATATTTATCTTAATTTCTTATGAAGTTTTATTTAAAATTTTTAAATTTAAAATTTTTTAATTTTGCTGACAAATTTCCTAATAAAATAATATTATCTTCGATAAAGGCGATAATATCTTTTTTAAAGATCACTGATGTACCTTTTAATTACCAATAAAGTGAACTCTGGTTTGAGTTTCATGTTGTGATGACTTTTAGTTCCTGTTTGTATTGGGTTAACTTATTGATTATTATCTGACAGAATGAAATCATTGATTGCTTGAAGCAAGTCTTGTAAGCCTATTTTCTTTCTAATAATTGCTGCAACTGTATTGCAGTTTAGATGTGTGGGGAGCAGTATGTTGTGTCTCAATGTAATGACAATATTTTCTGATAAGTGCAAGTTGGCCCATTATTTTGACTTTAGCACCAACTTTTTCTTCCAACTGATAGAATCACTGATGTTATCAATGCATTAATGATATTTGGAACAATGAAGGTTTTCTGGGTACTGTTTGACATTAGATGATCTACACAATTAACTTTCGGTTGAGTTCTCAAGTTATTGATGCTGATGGAAATTATCAAATAATCTGAATTTTCTTTCAGTGGACGCACCAGACATCAGTATTCGTTGGCTTCCTCTTTTCATACACTTAATATGAATGCTTATTATTCAACAGATTTGATTTATTATTGACTTTCTTGATGGGGAAAGTATATTATGTGCATCTTTGTTGATTATCATGTGGGATTTCATCAATTAATATCAGCTTATATGGGGCTACCTTATGAATGCTATGTAAAGGTATTCCCATCATTCCAGCGATAGTTCCTTGAATGGGGAGTTGGCAAAGCAAGCCTGATAATGCTGCCTTTATATATCTTACCATTTCTAATATGGTTATTATGACAATTATAGTGTTGCTATGATAATTATTAGTAATGAAATGGTTGTAATGATAATTATAGTGCTATGATGCCCTTAAATATCTTGATATTTCTGAATATCTTGTTCTTTCTGATACTTAAGGTCTCATAAATATCCCAAGTATGATGACTTGCAGCCTAATTATCTTGGTATTATTAACACAATGGTTTCAATGATTATGATCATAATTATCTTGGTATTATTGACACAATGGTTTCAATGATTATGATCATAATTAGACCTATAATTTGGTGTATGTTGTATGTTCTGCAAGGATTTAATTTGTGGCTAGTGTATTTTCTTAAGCAATCTGTGTGGCTCTGCCTGTAGTGTACTACACATAATGCTTAACTATTCTTGTTCAATGAACTAGATCAATGCACTGTCAAAGTAATGATGCTTCATGAAGGTTAGTTTTGTTCTAGTTTGAATGAAATAGCAGGCTCCACTTCTCTGACATGTCTGCCTGGAGAGCTTTGAAAGTTAAGATTTAAATTATTTTGACTAGAATTAATAATTAAACGAAAAAAAAACATCAATTTATTCACTTTGTAGATTTTAGTGCCTGTATGAAATATATATTAAAAGATTTCATGTTTCTTGGACCTCATAAAGGTTGTTTCTTTTGCCTGTTTTGTTCTTCTACTGTTTCTTTTGCCTGTTTCCATTTTGTCCTTTCATGCCTTTTCCTGTTATTTTGCTGGAGGGTGGTAATTGATTCTGGATTTAACAGGTCCAGCCGTGGCCCAACAGCTGATGGTGATGTTGGCGTTTGTGTAAGTGCTCCTGGTGGGGCTGTGGCTCCTGTACCTACATGGACATTGCAGCGGCGCATGCTTATGAATGGAACTTCAATGGCATCTCCATCTGCATGTGGTGGAGTTGCTCTATTGATCAGTGCAATGAAGGTTCTCATAATATGCTGCATTTCGTTTACATCCAATTCTGTCTGTTTATGTTTAGCTTTCTATTCTATCTATTCATGTTTAAGCACTATTGATTACTCTGTGTATATGTTTTGTTATAATTGCATGCCTAGGCTGAAGGTATTACTGTGAGTCCGTACACTGTACGTAAAGCACTTGAAAATACAGCAGTTCCTGTTGGAGACCTGGCTGAAGATAAATTATCTACAGGACAAGGACTATTGCAGGTTGACAGGTTAGTTTTGCTATTTCCGGTTCCAGCCTTTTCTTCCAGGGAAATGAGTCAATGTTTCGAGGGGTTTTCACATTGAAAACAAATGTATGGATCCTTCGGAATATACAAATATACTAATTTTTAATAAATTCAATCTGATCAGAGCACATGAATATATTCAACAATCGAAGAATCTTCCATGTGTTTGGTACCGAGTAAAGATCAATCGATCTGGGAAAGCAAGTGAGTTGTCTGCTGGTTTCTTTTAGATGAAGTTG
Source organism: Pouteria campechiana (assembly GCA_036873735.1). Classification (NCBI taxonomy): domain Eukaryota; kingdom Viridiplantae; phylum Streptophyta; class Magnoliopsida; order Ericales; family Sapotaceae; genus Pouteria; species Pouteria campechiana. The sequence goes on along the minus strand of JAYJMB010074234.1, from coordinate 39,018 downwards.
TTTTCTTCTTCTTGATGATTTTGTTTTTCCTTTTAACAAGTAAAAGCATTTCACTGGATTCCATGCAGTTCTAAAATATCCTCTAAGCTAGTGGATAAGAAACTGCATGTATCAAGAATGTGATATCCCTTATCTGGCAACTGTCAATTTATCCATTGGCCTTGCAGATGACATGATGGACAGTATGCCTTCTATCTCAAGAACAAGTGGGAATTTCAAAATTTCATTTATCTTTTTACACATCCAGGAGATGTACTTTTCTGTTTGTCTTTCCTTGGATGGTCCAGGAAGTAGATCTTTGAATGTATTTTACACCATATATAACCTGGATTTCTACTTTCCATTCTAGCTGACCTGGAGTAATAGCATTTCATATTTCTTTTTGTAACAATAATAATAGAAACTAGTTAGTTTGCAACATTTATGTCTTCCCTATTGCACTGGCATCTGTGATTTTTCCTTAACTCAAATTTACTTAAATGCTGCCATTATTTAATTTCCATGGCAATCACGGACTCAACCTATTTGACAATTCATTATCTGGCCTGTCCATAGTCATTAATTGTCATTTCCTTATTTCTTTTAATTAGTTGTTGGCACACCAAAAAAATTCATTGCCACTGTCTTCCATCCCACTGATGGTCAATCCTGTCCTTAACCTTATATCAAATGTAGAATGTTTCCAATGATGATTCTTTCTTGATGCATGGACATTTTATAGAGGGGAAAGGGTTTAAAGGCAGGGAGTTTTTCATAAATAGTGATTAAAATGTCCTTAGGCTCTATTTTATGAAAATATGGGAAAAGGGGTTCCAAGATGGTTCTCCCCAAAGTCCCTACTTTCGTTGCAAGTCTTCATAGTCATTTATTCTTTGGTGATGCAAAATTAATCTCTTAGAGAGTCACACCATTAAAGATGGTTTATTTAAAATTTACTATTCTCACTGCACTAAACTCATGTGCAATTCACTGACGAGACAATTACAATAACCCCTTCTAAATTTAGATGTCATACTTGTTAAAATTCTTTCATTGCTGGTGAAATATTTCTAGATATATACATGCGGTGTCATTTATTTTTGTGAAACAAAGGGCTTAAGCCAAATAGTGCTTGGCAATATGGAGCCTCGTGAATGACAATGTATCATTGACTTATTTTTTCATGAGTTTTTCTCTGTGTATTGAAATTGATTGGTGATGGTTGCTGTTGTATCTTTCCATTTCCTTTAATGAGATCAAAGTTTCCAACTACCAAATTTACATTGCTTTTGTTTGAACTTTGGACAATATGTGCATGCACTTGTTGTCAACTAATTGAGCTACCTAGCTGAGACCTAATTTGAGGGCTTTGCTTGGCACAATGGTAATGCTATATGCCCATGTCCTTGATGGCATCGGTTAGAGTCACAGAAACAACCTCCAGAAAATGGAGATTCAGGCTGTGCACATCTTGCCCTCCCTAGACCTTGCATTGGTGGGAGCTTTTTGTATTGCGTATGCCCTTTTGGTTGAGACCTCATTTAGTGTTTATAAAGGAATAGTTTGAGTGGAAGTAGAAAACACTGGAATGTATAAGGTGATTGAATGAGAGTGATGCCGACAGGTGAATAATGATATAAGTAGGTAATAGAATTAAAACAAAATTAAAGAATGGTATAAAGGCAAAGGATTATGATGCTTGTAAAAAAGATAGAATCGTAGGCGAGGAAGACAGATGAGATATGATTGACTATGGAAAAGGTAGGCGACTGAAACAACTATCCAATCAACAATTATCTTTTTCTAATTGATTTTATATGCTTTTCCATTTTTTACTTAAATTTTGCACTAGGCTGAACAGGCTGGATTTTCTTCCCAAGTTCTGAAATTCATATCAAGTAGGAGGCCCAGCCTTTGGAGATTTTTCCTTAAAAATGTAATCTCAATAAAGTATTAATTTAATAATAAATGCATATCAGCATGTATAATTTTTAGCTGTTTTTGCTTTTTTCATTTTTTCTTAGAATTTCTCACCATCGTAGATGAAGGTGATTTCTCCTCAGATTTTGAGTTGTAATTTGAAGGCACAAGGTGGGCTTTTTTGTTTTCAATGTACAAACCAAGTTCTCAAAATATTGCCTGTAAATTATGCTTTTACAATCATTGAATGAGTTTCATACTAACAATGAATGATCAGTCATAAACTGTGAATCACACGATAATGGATGATGTGGCCAGGATTGATTATTTTGTCCTAGTTTTGTGATTGAGTTGCTTGCACATGTTGGATTTGGTACTAACATTTGGTAACTTAGAAAGTCTATTCTGCAAATATCTAGGACATGAGGGCTAATTTGCAATTATGCAAAGTTACAGTGTTTATTTTGCAATTACTCCCCTTGTAGATAACTAACTTCAAATAAAGTCATTGAACTTCAAGAAAAACAATAAACAATGATTTGTCATTAAGCAGCAGTCAAGAATCTCTTTAGAAGCAAAATGCCTATTTGACCATACGTCAACCAATTTGTAACAATAGGACCATCCTCAACCTTTGAAACGCCTATCGTTAATCCATCCGTCCATCTTAGCGTCCAATTATTTATCACCCTTTCATCCATTAAACAATTCATGCATGATGCATCCAACCACCTAGACATCGCTCCATTAGTCAAATTCTTCATGCACTGAACTGGTTTCTATTATCCAAGCATCAATTCACTTGTTGAACCCTTTGGGTATACATCCAACTGGCCATCCAACAGCCCATACATCCAGTCCATGAACCAATCTGAACTTCCATCCACCCATCCAACCGTCCAGGCTTCCACCATCTGGCTAATCTTCCTTGCATTCATCTACCCTTTTGTCGAAACAACTATCCAATCAACAAGTATCTTTTTCTAGTTGACTTTATATGGTTTTCCATGTTTTACTGAAAATTTTCACTAGGCTAAACAAGCTGGATTTTCTTTCCAAGTTCTGAAATTTGTTTCAAGTAGAAGCCCCAGTCTTTGTGGATTTTTCCTTAAAAATGTGATCTCAATATATATATATATATAATTTAATAAAAAACGAGTTATAATTTTGTAGCTGTTTTCACTTTTTTTCATTTTTTTCTTAGAATTTCTAGGCATCGTAGACAATGTGTGTTTTCTCAAATTTTGAGTTGTAATTCGAAGGCACAAGGTGGCCTTTTTTGATTTCAATGTAGAAGCCAAATTCCCAAAAAATTGCACAGAATTATGCTTTTAAAATCATTAAATGGGTTTCATACTAACAATGGATGATCACTCATAAAATGAAATCTCATGATAATGGATGATGTGGGCAGCCTTGATTATTTTGTCCTAGTTTCATGATTGAGTTGCTTTCACATGTTGGATTTGCTTTCACATGTTGGATTTGGTACTCACACTTGGTGGACCTGCAATATTTACTTCATCTCTAATTCTGGATATTACCCTAAGTTAGGGATGAAAATATCCTTAATGCTGATAATTATTGATTTTATTGCTGTTGTTGTCCCTCAAACAAAGATAAAGTAAAAATGAGAAAATTTTCTAGATTTTATGATAGCACTCAAGGATAAATTAGATAAATATAAACACATTTTTACAATAAAAAATGTCTTATTTAGTTATTATAGTTTACTAGTTAATGGATTTTGTATGAAAGATATATTGGGGTTAAAGATGAAACAAACATAGAAATAAATTAAAATTTAGATTATTGTATATAATTCAAATAAATTTTCAAATGAGAACATTATAGCTCTAAACTAAATTATTATTAATGTGTTAGTTGTAATTTTTAATTACCTATTATAATTTTCTGGGTCTAATTGAGCAATTTCTTGATTTTTTCTCAAACTAGCCTTATTTTCTTCAAATTCAGAATTTTTCTAGATTCATTAATAATTGTTCATCATTAAGCTTATATGGTCCAAAAAAGGCTTATCGACATTGACTTTATCCAGTATTTAGCTGATATAATTTTTCGCTACTCTTAACATTATTTGCTCTCATCTCCTCATGTCTCTCCCTTTATCCTCTACAAAAACACCCCTTTGTTAATAATAAGTTGCCAATACCACTGATAAGGAGAACATATATATTACTTATAGAATAGGGACATGTTTGTACAGGTAGAAAATACTTCTCAACTCTTGAAAGTATTGAACATTTCAGGAGTTGCTCGTAGTCCATGATTTTTGTAGTGGTCAAATCTGCATGGTCTAGCCACTTTTTGCATGGATTTAAGCATGTGGAACAGGAACATTGGTTACATTGGACTCAACACCATGAGATCATTTCCATTATGCTTATTGCAAATTTTGTCTTTCTCTTATCATTATCACTGTGTTGTTGTTAATACTATCAAAGGCTTCTCCTATGTGGTGTTTAATCTATATTAATATTATATTTTGAAAATTATATGCAATGGAAATATGGAAATTTTGCAATCTGATGCTGTCTTTCTAATTCCAGCTCCAACATATCGTGGTATCTATTTAAGGCAACCAAGTGCATGTTCTCAAACTACTGAGGTAAGCTTTTGATATAATTTTGCTGCTTACTTTTCCTTGATGGAAAGTTGTTTTCCTTTTGTAAAGCTTGTACTTAAGATCTAGTTCTCTTCATGAATCATCTAAGTTGTCACTTTTTAGTAGTAACAGCATTATGAATTTTATGATGCTCTTTGACATGCAGCACTTTCTCTTAGCTAATGTTTTTTCTTTTTTCTAATTCTCCAGTTGCCTTTATATGATCATTTTGACAACCTAGACTACAAAAAGTCATAACTAATATGCTTGTATCTGACTGATATAGTCCCAATTTTCTGGAGTACATCTCCTTCAGTTTGAATTAGAATTAATCGCTCTAGATGCAGAAATTGTTTGTGGCCATATAATCATCTCTACTAATGGAAGCTGTGTGCTAAATTTTCTACTTAGGATGGATGGATAATAGTGCATCTGTTCCATGCCTGCAGAAAATATTCTATTGGGTTTTGCTCTTATGATCAATATTAAATTTGAAAACTATGCATGTTAAAATGCTTTAAATTTTACAAGAATTGGAGCCACTTTTTTTTCTTATTTTTTTTTTTTGAATTTCTATTCCATTTACATTAGTGGTGATTGCACAGTATGAAAATGTAACATTTGATTTTGTGTCCCACTATTTTTAGAAACTATTTTGGCATTTCATTTTTTTTCCAGTGGACTGTACAAGTTGAGCCGCAGTTCCATGAAGAAGCAAGGAATTTGGAAGATCTGGTTCCTTTTGAGGAGTGCATACAATTGTATTCTAGTGATAATTTGGTTGCCCGGGCTCCTGAGTATCTCCTACTTACCCATAATGGGCGAACCTTCAAGTTAGTATATGCAGCTTCTCAATTTGCTCAATTTTAAATGATGACATATGATAGTGCATGACTTGAAAAAATTCATTTTATTGATATTCAAATACATTTGTTGCTATCTTGATTTCTTTCCTTTTTCTTTTTCTTTTTTGGAAACAATTCATGTTATTGATATTTAAATACATTTGTTGCTATCTTGATTTCTTTCCTTTTTCTTTTTCCTTTTTGTCTTCTTGGAGCAAGTTGTAAATGCCAGTCTCTTTCTAAAGTCAAGAAGATTTAATATGTATGGTTGTATATATGATGAAACCTTGCCTCAACTACTTTCATTTGTAATCCATGTTAGCCATCCTTAGGTAGAGACGAAGAACAAAGAAAATAAACATACAAAAAGAAAAAAAAGTCTTATCCTTTTAGGTGGCAACAGCTCAATTCCCAACCACTGCCTTCCTATTGTCAAGCCATTGCAAACCAGTAACTTCCAACCCACTTGAAGAAGACAGAGTCACAACCATTAAAAGGTATTTGGAGTTTTTTCATATTAGCTCTCTTCTATTTTTGTTTTGGAACTAAATTCCTCTTTTCAATTTACAACAGGGATCTTTTGAGGTCTCAAAGTTGCAATAGGTGTAGTGCAGACTTGTTATGGATAGCCCCCCTGTCTAGAAATTTTATGGACAGGCCCAATTTCATAAACTAAATGAAAATTTTTAATTTGCAAAACTGCCTACTTTTCAGAATTTCAGGAACCTCCTTAATATCAGAAATTGCAGATCATCAGGTCTTTTGGGAAGGTTTTTAAGGGCCTATAAAAAGTACATCTCCTTTGACTGGATTTAGAATCAATTGCTTTATCTGATTTGACTTAATTTTGTGCCAAAGATCCATTTTAGTGGTCTTTTGTGAATCACTGTTAAGAGCTTGTAATTTAATTATCCAAGAGTGATTTCTATTTATATTGGTATTACATATTTGCTTTATGAAAAACTCAAATTATGGTTATCAATGCTAGGTTTGGTTCAATAACCACAAACCATGAAGGGAGGTTGGAAACCCACCAGAAAAATTAGACCCAAATTGAAATCCAACTTGATGAAATTAACTTCAAGAAAATCAATCTCAAATTCAAATCCAACATTAATCTTCTAAAACCCAAATGCAACCCTTGAGGAATGTCATAACTGGATTGGCTAAAACTAATCTCAAATTCAAGCCCAACTTCAATCCCAAATGCAAGCTCAACTTCCTCTTCCTTCTAACTTTCCCGTGGAGCTTCACTTTTCGTATCTGTAAAATTTTTTATTTATGGAAAGATATTATATATTTGTCCTTTGGGTTTCTTGGTATTTTTGTTTATGAATTTTACTTTTTGATGCATGCAAAAATACAGCTGTTTTTTGTGAGGACATGGAGTCTTAGAAGCTGAAGTTCATGTGCTAAAAATGAATCCAAAGACTGAATTCCAGTTTTGCAATCTTTTTGTTCCTTCTTCACCCATGAATCATTCAAACCTTGTGATTGCAGTTCATGGAGAAATTATAGCAAAAGATTCATGCTGGCTACTCTCTATTATACAAATCCGGGCCAGAATGAGTGCTCAAATTTCCACTGGTTTCTTTGATGAAATTATTCAAATATTGTATCCCAGATTTAAATTGTGTGAAATTCTATCCATATCATTGGGGGCATACCATAGCACAGGTCCCAGATGCACTGGTTATAAGGAGGGGAAGAACAAAGTATGTCATAACCTTTGGTTTTGTTTGTGCACAGTGACTGCCCTTGGACTCAAAGCTGCATTTTCACACTAATAGCCTGTGATTTTTTCCACTATGCCAAATTTTGCTCTGTTCACTTCTGACCATATCGTAGCTTTTGTTTTTTTGCCTTTCTTTTCTTCTTGTTACATTTACAATTATCTTATACTTAGAGATTCGGTATTTTTTTGTGGATTTGGATGATCATTTAACCTTTGGTATGTTTAACTCTACCATTAAAAGCCTATATGGTAGTTTCTGTCATTCGTTTTTTCCCCATTGCCTTATAGGTTCCTAAAGATGACGGTTGTTTGGATAATCATCTTGTTTAAAATGTCTCTGCATTTACATGTTTGAAGTATATAAACATACCTATGGTTGATCTTTTGCAGCATAGTTGTGGATCCTACCAAGCTTGGAGATGGCCTGCACTATTTTGAAGTATATGGAATGGACTGCAAGGCCTTGTGGCGGGGTCCTGTTTTCCGGGTGCCAATTACTATAACAAAGGCTACTGCTGTAAAACATCAAAATCCAGTTGTCTCTCTTACTGCTAGACCTTTTATACCAGGTATATTGCTCTTTGATTTTATGCCATCTCAAGTGCACACTTGTTTCCATGTCTAAGGTCACCACTCACCACTATCACTGCTGAATTAACATGAAGAAATCCATATTCAACTGGATCCCATAGAAATCAACGATTTTGTTCTCAAGCAGTCATGATGTTTTTCATTGCTCGTGTTCCCCATTTTCCCTGTAATTTTCTTTTCTTTTTTTCTTTTTTGTGTATACTCTATTGTATGCATGCTTGAAGAACTTCAGCAATGCAGATTACAATATGGCATCACTGCTGCAATTTATTTCCTTAAATTTACTAATGTCTTCTCTATGTTTTTGCCTGAAAATGCACATTTGCTTTATTTGGTAGCTTCTTTCTTTTATGCAGACCATCTCTTCTCGCTTAAGTAGTTTTATTATTTTTTTCTCCCTTTCTTTCTTCCTCTTCTTCTAGGTAATTCTTCAGGAGCTGTTATGAATTTCATTTTCCTCTGTATCTACAAAGCCAAACATGGCTCTCAAATGGAATATGTCTGCATGCCGTTCTGAAGATATATGTTCACTCACTAGAAGGCAAGGCTGTGCTTAAGATCGCAGCCGAATTAATCTCTCAAGTTCCCAAAATATTCATAAGAAGGAATATTTTGATAAAATAATAGTTTCAGATAGCAGCCAGATTAATTTCTCAACTTCTCTAAATCTTCAGAAGAAGGAATATTTTGATAAATAATAGTTTCAGATCAATTTTGTTGTGGGACTGTATTATTTCCTAAATTAAGCTAGGTCCATAATTCTGATGATTTGTGTTGACATTGATAGGTCAAAGTAAGTCAAAATTAACTATTTCTCTGTAAAAATACATACATTAAAAAGAAGTCAACTCTGACAAGATCTTTTATGGGTACCAATGTACAATTTAGTATTCTAGAAGTATGGAGAAATAGTATGTTGACTATGTTCCCTTCTTATGCCTGTGGCTTAGATCACTTGATGCCTGTAGTATGTTTCCTTTTATCCTGATCATTTGGGACACTTCTTACATAGGTCTCATTGAGAGGAAATTTATCGACGTTCCTTGTGGTGCTTCTTGGGCTGAGGCAACCATTCGCACATCAGGTTTTGACACTCCAAGGAGATTTTTTGTTGATACCTTGCAGGTAAGTCACTTAGCGGCTGTTTGGGAAGATGGAGAAGGGGAGGAGAAGATTTTCTCTCCTGCTCCCACCCACCTGTAATTGATGTGATAGTCACCTACTTCCATCTCTACTCTTAACAACCTTACATTTTCCTAAGCATTATCTAAATTTTCCATTATCGCCTTGATCTTTTCAGCCAAAAAGATTATTTATTTTCTCCTATTCACTTTGTGGCTGATATCATCCCTTTATTCTGGAATCATTTCCTCTTCTTTTCACATTTCAATTTTTCCTTCTCTTTTCCTCCCCTTTTCCTCCCCTTTTCCATCCTCCGGAACAAGACCCTTAATGGTGTCCATCTTTCTTCTTTCCAATTGGTGCAATGATTCACTAATATGCTGTTTTGCAGCTATGTCCTCTGAAAAGGCCCATGAAATGGGAGAGTGTTGTGACATTTTCATCTCCATCCATCAAAAGCTTTTTCTTTCCTGTAAAAGGTGGTCAGACATTGGAATTAGCAATAGCTCAGTTCTGGTCGAGCGGCATCGGAAGTCATGAAGCAACCATTGTTGATTTCGAGGTATTTTTAGAAGTTTAGAATCCTGAGCTAAGCTGCTGCAGCTTCTGCTGCTTGGAAATTCTTTTCTGGGGAAGTTCTTTTTATAGTTGTTCAAAATTTGGCACCTGCATCAATGGTGAAAATTCATTTTCTCATACTTGACTACTACTTGCATATGGTTGACGTTTTATTAAATTGATGTTATCATAGCACATGACTTGAAGAATACAACCTGCTGCTAAGATACCAATCAAAACTTCACTGCTGATTAGCTGTCACTAACATCCAAGTACATTATGGCTTGCTGTTTTTTTTTTCCCTTTCAATCTAGATGTTAGCTTCAGATCTGCTTACATTGTCCAGTGTTAATATTGTGTTTGATTAGCACTGCATACTGCAAAAGTGTTTTGAACCCTTATGCATGGCATATGTCTTAATTGCACTGGCACCTGAGTGATGCAGGTTCTGCATTAATTGACTGGCCTTGCTACTGTCTAGTGATTAATGGTATGTTTGGTGGCTTAATGGTTTTCCTTTGCTCACATACTACATCCAAAATATTGGAGTTTTTTGATGCAATAAAGATTTGTATACTTTTCTGTGTTGTCTCCATTTCCTTACCATTTCTAGTTCTAGCTGTGGTTGATATTAATATTTAAATTCAAATTCCACAAGTTAATCCTATAAAAATCTAATCATTGTTTCCTCATGGTTTTGTTTCCTACATTTCATTGCTGTCCCATTAATAAAAACTAAACCGGTAAATAATAGAATATTGGCTGGAAAAAATCAAGACAGAATCATGAGGGATCCCAGAATCTATCACTGGGGCATTCAATTTATGAATATTATTGCTGGAACAAGTTGTTGTACCTGTAGTCGAAAAAAGAGGATATGATCGTGGCATACAACAATTTTCTATGCTTAATTCTTAATTCCATAATAAAAAAGTACAATAAAAAACTTAGTCAAATAATCATTTAAAGGCTTGGTTGAGTCTGAGTTGACTTGAGCAAGTGGACTCAGACTCTTAGTCTGCTGTTTGTTCTGCAATCATAGATCAAGGAAGGAAGGGATTGACTTTGTCTAAAGTTCTAAACTGGTCAGACTCAGCATTTGCAATTTTGATATTTTCAGCAATAATATAACCCATGATATCATTTTATTAGTTGGCCTATAAATTATCATGCAGGAAACCAATATGTTCATTTATTTCAGGTTTTATCAAAAATATCAGAGGTATTGTAGATCATATCCTATTTATTGACAATATTGGATATACTATCGATTTTATCTCCAATTTATTGATAATATCAGATATTTTATTTTACAAATTATCTCTTTAACCCTCCTCCTGTAATTTCTTCTCAAACAGTTGTGATAGCCTTATCTAAATAATGAAACATCTGCATGTATTTAGTATACAATGTTTACATGTGTTTATGTTAATATATACATGACTTTTGTGTATCAAAATCATATCAAATTTGTTGGGGTTGTGTGTATAGGTCTTATATGTATTTTTATTGGTCATCTAATATTGGAATTGAAATTACTATTTTTTGTTTAAATACATTCATATTTTTTTAATTTATTATGGAGTTTCATTGAATTTTTTTATTTTTTTTAAAGTTTTTTTAGGTTTTTGATAAAGTTCCTTGATGAAAATGATATTATCTCTGTTAAAAGCCATATTATTATTTTTTTTTTTGGGAACACTGATATATTCTTAATTATTGATAGACTTGAGCAGTTTGGGTCCAACTTAGTCTGAAATGGAAAAGTGAAACTGAGTTAGTTCGAGTTGACTCATTTTTTAATGCTTTTCAAATTCGAAGTCCCCATTACATACCCCAGCTGTATATCCCGCTCTCTTCCATCTCACTTGAAAGGAAAAATTCATTAGTATATGAAGGGATTTTCAGTGACTCAGTGCGACCAAGTTCTCAACTCATTCATCTACAATTTATCTGTTCAAAATAAGGTGTAAGATTTGTTATCAATTTTCATAGAACTTTATTTCTGTACATTTCTTTCAGAAAATACTAACTTTAAAATTTAGCTCAGTTTGACTCAGCCTAGTTGGATCCGACTCACATGAAACCACCAGGCAGATGACTGAATGTTTGATATGATTCAGCAGGTCTTTAAACTTGAAAAAGTTTAGGTTTAATATAATTCGGGCCACCAAAAACAAAATGAAGAAGAAAAGGGAAAGGGGAAAAAAATTCATTTTTTGTGCACATGTTTGTACATCATTTATTGATTAAATTCAAAAGAAATCATTTAGCCAGAACAAACAGAATCTGTGTGTGTGTGTGTGTGTGTGTGTGTGTGTGTGTGTGTGACATAACAATATGTGACGTTAATGTGAGATGGAGAAGCTTTAGGAGAAAATGAAACAAAAGGGGCATATGAGTAGATGTTATATCACTAGAGGTTTGAAGTGATGCTACGGTATTGTACTTGTCAAAGTTATCTAATGAGATTATTGGGGGCCTATTTAACTCGATAAAATGAATCTTTACCTCAGGAAATGGGAGGGAACGATGTTAGCATGACAGAAGATAACGCTAGCAAAGTATTATATAAGGAGAAAATATTCCTGCTTTTTCATGGCAAAAATATGATTGATTATGGAAAAGATAAGTTCGATTGTGAAAAACATACGGTCAACTAGGATACGAAAGATAAATTTTTTGTCAAATAAACTGCTTTTTTCACCTTTTCCCATGAGCCGAATACCCACCAAATTGAAAAAGTTGCTGAATGAATAAAGTAACAATACTGTTGTAACCATTTTTAAGATCAAACGAGAAACAAAAATTGCACTAACTATCATTGAATTATACTAACAAGTCATTCTATAAATGTGGAATTAAAATCAGACATTAATAAGGGATTATGAAGCTTTTGAGATATGAAAATCGTGAAGGCCTAGGATCAGATGGTATGTGAATCAAGCTTGGAAGTATTTGGGAGATGCTATTGTGTTGTTCTTGTCAAAGTTCCTTAACAAGATCATGAAGTTGAAGAAAATGCATTTTGAATGGACTATGGAGTAACAACATTGTGCCTCTGAATTTGGAACAAAGGAAAAATAAAACTATTACTAATTATCAGGATCTTTCCAAAATTGTCACAAGTTTATCTCATAATTCCAAAACTATCTCTATATCAACTTTTGTAAACGAGTTCCAAATTGGTCAATTTCAACCATTCTGTTAAAAATAGGTGAGCTAACTTCTTTAAAATGGCAAAACTGCCCTCCCTAAGTCCATATTGTGCCACTTGCACCTTGTCAGACATCCATCAAGCACCCTTCCACCAATTGAATGCTTGGGATTCATTTTGTGCATTTTCACAGCACTTTTTGCATGAGCAGGCCACACTAACTTGCAAAAGAGGGAGTAATTCCCAATTCTTCTAGGTTCTCTCTTTCACTTTCTTTGAGGAGGAGAGTGGGGTTAAGAGAGAGGATGGGGGAAAGGACTTCAAATATTATGGGTTTTATTTAGTTTTTAATTTCATTTGTGGGTTTCTATAGAAGTTAACCATTCGGGTAAGGAGATCCACATTTGTTCCAGGTTTTTACTTTCTTACCTTTTAGTCTAGTGCCATTGTTTCTCCTTCCACTCATTAGCTATGGAAAAAAGAGAATGAAAAGCTTAATAGAAATTATACGTGGATTGTCTTGATGCAGGGCAAGGTCTATGATGTCACAATGTGGATGAAATTCCCATTCAAAACCTTACTGACAAGGATGTCATTGACACTGCTGTGACCCACTGTCCTGGCTTTGCTAAGAAATACCTTGGCGAGTTCTTAATTTGGTATCTCAAAGAATACATGTCTCTATGTCTCCAATGACTATGACAGGTTGTCTTTGAATTCTTGATATTGGTATATTTTGAGAAGAACGGCCATGGTGTGGCATATGCCTTCATTATCACGACCATCATGTTCTCCTTCTGCAAATATACTGTCCTTGTGTTTAAGAGTGTTTTCATTTACTGGGGCTGTGGCCATGCTGATGGGATTGTAGGAGGCCACCACCATTGTCAAAGTGGTGGGCTCTATGTGGGCAGTAATGTCATTTAAAAAAAATTAGCCCATATATTTTCAGCCATCAACAAATGTTGATGATGAATTTGAAATTTTTGAAAGGTTGGCAATGGTTTTGGAATTATGATATAAACTCAGTGACCTTTCAGGAATTTCCCCTGATTGTCATGGTATTTTGAGTAAGACTCATGTTATAAAACCTCAGGAGGGATTGATTGAGTGAGGTTTAATAAAAAAACAAAGGAGAGAAAAACAGTTTGGATATATCCTTAGAAGGTCAATTATATAGGTTGTTTTCATGGTTCTCAATTGCTGGAGGAATATAGAAATAGTGAGAGCCTCCATAAAGACTATTTTTGTATTTCGTATGTATCCAATTATGATATGGTTGGATTTTTACTAAGATAACTGCAGGATAACTTCATTTCTATTCATAGAGATAGTTTAATCTTTACAGGCACAAGATCTTGACTCTCTCATCTAAGATCATTTCTATATCTGGAGATAGGTTAATTTTTACTGGCATGAGATCTTGCTTCTCTCATGTCATCATCATTTCCATCTTTTCATTTTTTGAGCAATCTTCATTTTACTTTATCCTGGATGCTGTAGTTCCATTATAATTTGATCTAATGAGATAACCAAGCCTCTCAGAATTATCTGCATATGCACAGAGTTCTAATCTAGATAAGCATTAGCCAGTGCATCTTTTTTCATTTTGTTTGGGTGCATGTGTTACTCTTGATTAGCAGGTAGAGATACCAATAAACAATAGCTTTGCATGCTGGTAGAAACAAATCTAAAATCTTCATCCACAAGTAGCAGTGTCTGAACTTGTTGCTTCTGAATTGACTCATAGATTCGATTTCATGGGATAAACATCAATAAAGATGAAGTGATACTTGATGGAAGTGAGGCACCTGTAAGGATTGATGCTAAAGCTCTATTGTCTTCAGAGAAACTTGTGCCTCTTGCTATTTTAAGAAAGGTTGGTCTTTCTTTCTCTTATTCACAATAGAAAAGGATGGAATACTAGTGGATTGTGAGTTTTTGCATTGTTTTTTTTTTTATATGCATTATTTACTAAGCTTCCCTCTTTATTGTTACTTTATTTTGCAGATAAGAGTCCCCTATCGACCCATTGATTCTAATCTTACAAGTCTTACCACAAATCGGGATAAGTTACCCTCTGGAAAACAGATTCTTGCATTAACACTGAAGTGGGTATCAATATTATGCATGGCATTTCATTGCTTAAATTCTTGAAGTTCAATTTGTTTCATATAATCATGTTTATGCTTATAAATTGTTTTCTTTATGTAGTTACAAGTTCAAATTAGAAGATGGAACTGAAGTAAAACCCCATGTGCCACTACTTAATGGCCGCATCTATGATACTAAATTTGAGTCTCAATTTTATGCCATTTCTGATTCAAATAAGGTCAATGCCTCCATATTCGAATTGCTTTATAAAGCTGTTTATAACTATGGCTGTGCTTTATTGTATAGTTTTTCTCCTCCTCTCTCTCTTTGCATGCCATTCCTTTGTTCATATATATGTACAGACAAACATGCGTGCGCGCACACACACACACACACACTGTTCATATGCATGTGTGTATGCAGTATGCCTGTGTGTCTAAACAGACACATACACCCACAGAATCACGCCCTTTGTTATATGTCTGCTTGACAGGTTGTAGTATGCATCTTGGAACGGACAAAAACAGATAGGCCTTCTTCTCTTTGAAGTGTTGTTCTTTCATGGCTATTATGTTGCTAGAGGCTTACCTTTTGATCATGTGGGGTAATGATTTCAATAAATGCAATCCTAGATTTGTTGCAAGGCCTAATTACCATTCCTTTGTATTGAATGATGGCCAATAATATTTTTTTAAATCACCTTCTAAGTATGGAGATATCCACCATAATTTCTACTCAAATATTGCTTCTTCCTTCTTTGGGGAGAGGTGCTGAACAGTCCATTTGTTTAAAGGATTGAATTGGTCACCTGAAGCTATGTTCTTTTGGTCCTTCCCTTTCCATCTTAGATGCACTTGATGTAAACCAACTTACTTTCCTTGTCAGGGGAAAAGTTCTTGGCTCCTAATGCACATGGGCCCAAAAGTCTAAAACAGTCCTTAAGTCCACTTGTTATTGTCTTACTTCCTATTAATGCTAAGTTGAATTCCCTCGAGTATGTTCATTTCTAGCTATGACATTACTAATCTTATCATTCATCTAACTATGCATATGCATTTTAGGTTCCCCTATCCTCTCAGCATGTTTCTCCTTCACCATCTAATGCTCTTTCTCATAGAGTATTTTGTTACACCTATTCTAGATTTTCCCTTTAGCTTAGTTGGTTTATGGCTAGCTTCGACATCTTCACTTCCTCTATCAACCTTGATTTCTATTTCGACATTTTTCTTCTCATTTCCATTTTGGTGAGTTGGTAGTGACAATATGAAAAATGGTCAGTTTTAGTTGCTTTTGAGTTAAGGATTTTAAAAATTCCAGACTACTTTCTCCTTTCCAGTCTAATCATTTGCTAAAAATGTGCCTTATGTAATCTACTTCAATCCAACTTAGATTCCAAAGCATCCTGATCTTTCTGTTTGGATCCTCCCTAGAGTCATCAATCCAAAGCGTCTAATCTACAGATCGCTTTTACCAAAAGAATTTCTTGTAGGAGTCTTAATAACTTATCCCATGAGACTCCTTTCTTCGCCATAACTTTTGAAGTTAACTGTTTTGGAACCCTATTATGTGCACATCAATAAGGAGCATGTGGGCTTTTCCCTCATTACGAGCCCTTGTGGTTAACTTTCTTGCAAAACTGACATTGGTTTCTGAAACATCTATCTCATGTTGTAAAGTTGTTCAATTACTCTCCAGTTTCCTGTCCTATTTCTTTAAAATAATATTATTCCGTTCCTCTGCTCGTGTCTTTTGTTCTTAAAGATAGGCACCACTTATTCTCCATTTATCTAGCATTTTCTTCAATCTTGAAATTTTGTTAACCACACTATACCAATGTGTTGTACAGTCCCAAGCTTCTATTTGCACACCATTTGTTCCAAAATTTCATCTTTCTTGTATCTTTGATTTCTCTAGCCAGCCTAACTTTATACAAATATCTGCAATCTTGTATATCATTAAAATATCCTTGAGTGCCCATGCTGTCACATTCCTTGACATTTAACAGATTTTTAAAATAGCTTTTCCATGTCTTTTTGATCCTGTTGTCCTTAATCAGTACCCATTGGTCATTGTTCTTTTAGTGCTTGACATGGCCATCCTCCTCCTACCTACCCCCCCAAGCTATATGTCATCATCAAAAGTTGTTGGTCAGTTAAATGGATTCTATTGTGTTATTCCTATCAATTTTGAATTACGTCCTCCGTAAACTCAAGCATTTTCTTATCCTTCCTAGTTGCATCTTACCACGTTCTTTTTAACCTTCTTCTAGTTCTCTTATAGTCTTCAATTTTGATAAATTTATTCTTTCTAATTGGTGCAGTTTCTGGTCTCCATTTGACATGACCAAACCACTTAAGTTTGCTTTCCATTTTATTACATGTTGATTCTACTTTTAGGCTTCATTTGGTAATGAGTAATGGAAAGGTTTTCTAGACTTTTCCATTCTTTTTTTTTCAACACCTTGTGATGTGATTTGATATCTTTACTACTTAGCAATCCTATTTTTCCTCATTATTACCTATATTTCTAATCATTATTTCTCATCGTTTCATACAAAAATCCCATTTTGTCTTTATTTTTATTTTTAATCATTATCCTCTATCACATAATATCATTTCTTATCTTTTCTTTTACTTTTCCATATTCCTTTTTTATCACGTGTTTTCCTAATTCCCAAATTTACCCTTAGGTTATTTTGAATTACTTCATTTCTAATTTTATATTTTCTTGTTCTGATAGTCATTCATCTTCTTCACTTCTGCTACACTCATTTTATGTATGTGTTGTTATTTAACTACACGGCATTCTACTTAATGAAGCATAGCTGGTCTTGTAGCTATCCATAAATTTTTCCTTTTAATTTAATTGATACTTGGTGATCGCATAAATTTCTTACACCCAACTTGAATTCTATTTGTAGTATTTACATCAATTTCTCCACTTTCTTGAATTATTGATCCCAAATACCTAATTGATCATTTATATTTATTTCAAATGTACGCACACACACATATATCACACATGTATATATGTATGAAAATAAGTTTATAGTACTGGTTTTACAATAAGCATTTATGAAGCCTTTCAATTTGGGACTTCCTTTATGCTTAAGAGAAAATCGAATATGATCATAAATTTTATTATCACCCATTTAGTTAGGAACCTGAAAATCATCTCTGTCAAAGACTTGTATGGACTACAAAATTGGAATAATTTTTGGGTGAATAGAGACTGATTAAGAAATATTTAATTGATTTATGGGTCTGTAAGTTGCTAATTAAGCATCCATACATTTTAAAATGTTCTTCATTTATTGATTAATGATTCTATGGAATTTCGTGGCATTTTAATGTTTGATTTGATAGATCTAAGTAATTTTCACATTTTATACACAATCTTATACTTCTTAAAATTGTATGGCTCACATAAGTCTCTAATCGTGATGGTTTTCAGTATTCTAGTTAAATTCGTAGTGATAAATATGATGGTCAAGTAGCATTTTTTTTAAAATTGTAAGTGGGCTAAACATAAATGTTTCAAAAATCTTATGGAGAAACTGGTATTATAGAATTTTTTTCTTTTATATATGTACGGAAATTATTCAATATAATCGGTTTTGGATTTAATGCATTGTTTTAACTAAATCAAAGCCATGAATTATATTTTTCATTATATATTTAATAGTGATTTTGAAAATAATTTGGATTGGAGACTTATGTGGGCCATCTAATTAAAAATATTTGTAAGTGAATATACAATCATTAAAATTATTTAATATTTAACAAGATGCATATAAGCTTTTAATTGATTGATTTCAAGTATTTTAGCTAAATGAATAATGATAATTATGATGGACGGATTAGATTTCATTTAATCATCAAGATTCAACAAAAATGAAAAGGTTGCATGGAGCGGTCGTTTTGAATCATTTCCCATATATATATATATATATGTATATATCAAGTTTAAACATTAAATTTGTCATTTTCTCACCTTTCTAGTACCTTATTGATCGTGGTGATTGTCTAATGGCTGGTTTTTCAGCTTCACTTACTACTTTCTTTGCCTACTTTCCATGCTATCATATTGTTCTAAACTTGTTGATATTCCCTTGGTAGCTTTGCGCTTTTGATTGTTCCTCATTAATGGAATTAGATGTCATTATTTTATTGTTTATTTCCTAATAGATTCTGCACAAATATTATTTTATAGAATAATGAAAACAAAGAAACTGAAGAATATGTTCTTATGTGGTTTTAAGAGATTGCTAGATGGTGATGGACAGTTGCATGATAGATGGAAATTTTTATTTTTCATTCTTAGTTCTGTGCAAATCATTTTTATCAGAATTGGACTGGGGATTTTTATTTGTTATTCTTAGTTCTGTGCAAATCATTTTTACCAGAATTGGACTGGGGATTGGTACCAAATTTGGTTTGGTTAAATGCAGTTCTTAGGCAAGTTATAAAACCATGCAAATTGCCAATTTGATCTGAGGAAAAGAGGGGAAAACCCTCACCTGTTTAGACAGAAAACCCTTGCTTGGTCAAAAACTAACACTAGCGAGAGGTTCTCTCCAATCGCTGCAGCTTTAATTCTCTGTCCAACCAATTTTCCTTAGATGCACTGATCCTGAGAATCTAGCCATACAGAGGACTTTTCTGCTTAATTCCCTTGCACTCATGCCACTTGCTCTGATAACTAAAGAACACATGAAGGAAAAAATAAAAATAAAAAATCCGGCAATCCTGCATTTATTTGTTGGCAGAGGAGGAGAGATGATATATCTGACAATATCAAATGTTTGTGGTTCTGGATGGTTGTTTCACAGCTATTTTCTTCCATAGGTATGGAAAAAAATGATTCCACCTTCAATTCTACATTAGAGAGGGAAGGGAAATAGATGGTAGGAAAAATTTATCAAGCATTCATGTGTTACCAATGCCATGCTTGCACTCGTGTGTTGAGAGAGTTTATGATAACCATAGTGTCTGCCATCTAGTAAGTGACATCCTTATCTGCTTAGAATCTGCCATTAAGTAACATCCCTATCTGCTCTATCTTGATAAACTCGTATGGTTCTCTTGGACCTGATTAGGATTCATGATCATGGAATGACACAATGACACATGGTCCCCAGTAGTTGCATTGTGACATTGGGGGTTGACTACAAAAGTTGAAATTTGTTGTCTCAAAGTGACTTGCATTGCTATTGCTGGCTATGAAGGATGAATGATGTGGGTGAGCCTTCTATCATGTGCTGCTGGGCTTTAGTTGACACGATATCATATCAGGGCATGTGTTGGATTCTATGGTATATTTTTCTTAAAATTTTAAATTATTTTGTATAATGTATGACGATGAACTTATTAAGCCAGAATTATACAGTGATAACCTAAGGTTGCAACCCAGTTTGAAGCAAACTGGTTTAGTTCTATAACATCAATGCAAATAGGATATACCTGTCAACCATCTTCCCTTTACATGAATCAAATTGCTGTCATGATATTGCCATTCACCAGCTGTTAGATGGTGAAAGTATATTACCTAGATTGCCCTGTAATTCTAAGGAGCTAGAGCTAATTTCTTTTCCTATTATGTTTTGCCTACAGCGTGTTTATGCAACTGGAGATGTCTACCCTGAATCAGTGAAGCTTCCTAAGGGTGAATACAATCTCCAACTGTATATAAGGTATGTTTCATTACTTGAAGAATTGTAGTGTCATGCTTTAATCAGTAACTGTTAAGTAATATGGGATAGGCCATTCTAGAGCCTCTTTGTGAATATCATTCTTAATCAACCATCAGAAGTTAAACTATATTATGAAATTTCAAACATATTTATATTTCTTGCCTAATTTTGCTGTCATTATGATAGTGATTGATCAAAAGGGTAGTGCCAGTGGAGAAAGAAAGGTAGAGATTGTTGATATAGATTCTTGGAAGGCAACTCTAGCATGCTTAGAGGGAACTTGAATTTTCATGAACACTCATTTTACAAGGTGATTATATTCCATATTCTAGGCTTTGGTATGAAACATGAAGTGTGTCAATAATTTTGGTAGGCATATCTTTAGTGTATGGAAGTTGGAGGGTGAGATGCCACCTATAGGCCACAAATCTATGCAAGGTATAACCAACGTTCCTAATTTCAGCATCTTTACAAATATCACTGACCATGGAAACTGAAACTTGCATCAGCATTGCTAGGGATAGAAAATTGTATAGCTCATTGAAGAATACACTGCAAAACATGGGAAACATAAAATTTGATGTATCACTGACCTAGAGATACATGTATTAGTTCTAAAATGATAGATAATGTTGGTGATTTTTGAAATGGTTTGCCCAGCATTGTTTATTTTCATTAAATTTGTTGATTAGATACAATTTACATGAGATCCAGAAGAGAGTTAAGGCCATTCCCCTCAACTTTGTATGTTTAAAGAAAGAGAGACATGCAACATGGAGAGGAGGGTGATAGACAGTGAGAAAGCATTTTGTGGGAGACTGTGGAAATGGAGAGGGATAAATGGAAATGTGCTAGTGTACATAGGTGAGAAAGGAATCAGGCTTCAAATGGTTGTTGACCTTTGTAATCTTGTCCATTTTTTGGCCTATAAAAGTATCTGTGCTACCTACCAACTTTTTTGTTCAATGTTCTAGGCATGGGGCACCATGGAGATATTCATTGATCGTCATGCTTGTTATGTAGCTTCTCGAATAGTCTCCATATATCATTCCGCAACCAAAGGTGTGGCCTTATTGGGTACTCACATTAGATCATTAAAGGGCTTTTTTTGCTGGTAATATTAAGTTGAATCTTTCTTCTGTGAAATATTAATGATTGGATGATAGAAACCAAATTTTCATATTCCAAAAATACCCTAGCTTGATCTGAAATGACTTTCCATCCACTTCAAATATTAAAAATTTTTCCTTGAGGGGTGTTTGATTTGAACCAAAAGAGGGTTAAAAAGCCCTCTTTTGGTTAAAAAGAAGAGCAGGAGTTTCTTTTTCTCTTCTTTCTATCCATAACTACCCTACATTTGCCAATCATTACTCTTTTTCCATAAAAAGTCTACATATTTATCTTTATTCACTTTATGGTTGATATTATTTATGTATTTATGGCATTTTGACCTCCCTTTTTATACCTTTTTTTACTTCTTCATTTCTTTAAAACCTCCTTTACCTCAAACCAAACATGCCCAAGAGACAACAGTTTCAGGGCAAAAGTTTTCATGCTATTTATTGTACTAATTCTTAAATCCTGATTCAAAAAAGTTCAGAAAACAGCAAGCAATAAGCAAATCTTTTCACTGTTCTACACTTTTTTAACCTAAATCATTTCGTGACCTTTGTAAAGTTAAAACTTAAAAGAGTATCATCAAATAAGCCTCACTGCACCTCACAATTAATTGGTGTCAGTGAAATGAATCCTGAATGTTCTCTTAGTATCTCCTCCATCCATATTCATTTGAGCCTTTCTTGTCCTCTGAGAGCTGTCAGTGGCAACTGTCTCATTTCTTTAAAAATTTACTGCTCTCGCTCTCATTTGTGCTTGTGCAAATAACTCAATTCTCCTTTATCTTCCTAGTCAGCGCTACTCTTAAATTCCAACTGCATTCCTTTTATTTGTGTTTGTTTTTAATGGATGATGCCCCATTTCATCCGTGTTCATCTGTTGATCGATAATATCATGAACTTAATCAACTGGTTTGGAGTTTTCCATCATATAGTTCCTAACATGACTCCCAGCTTCCATAATCATTTATTGTATGTTCAGTCTGTTTGTTCACATTTACCCATCATCAATAATAGTTCTTCCATATGATAATGACATACAGTGACCTCTTCAGTTTTGTGTGATACTTTTTAACTACTTCATAACCTAAGCAAAAAGGATAAACCTGCAATTATTAGAAACTTTCCTTGTGGTATTGGTCGTAGTCGTACATTTGATCTCTCCCTCTGTTATTACTTATATACCTAATGATGAGAAGATATCCTCTTGAGGTACCTTCAGCAACTACCACCAGATTAACTCACTGAAGACCGTTGTATGCTCTAAGTCTATAAATAACACATGAAGATTAGTCTTCTCCTTGTATTTCTCTATCGGATGTCTAAGTAATTTCATACGGTCAACTTTCCTACCATGGATCCAAAAAATTATTATATACCTTCATTCGGTGTATGAAAGTAATGATTACCATTGATGCAACATCCAATCACCTCAATCTAAAATGAAGACCCATTCTCCATTAGTACTAAATGGTAATCCATTAAGCAGAGAAAATAGGATTTCAAGAATAAAAAGATTACAGGCAGTCTCTTAACATTCCCTATGTACAAATAGATAGACTGGAATTAACATCTATGCTGTAACCCACACAAAGGATGTAGGGAATATAATAAATTAAAGCTACTGAATTGCATTCTGATCTATATATTTGAAAATCACCATCAATACTGATCTCCATGTGTTATTTATAGACTTAGAGCATAAAACAGTCTTCAGTGAGTTAATCTGGTGGTAGTTGCTAAAGGTACCTCAAGAGGATATTTTCTCATCATTAGGGATATAAGTAATAACAGAGGGAGAGATCAAATGTACAACTACAACCAATACCACAGGGAAAGTTTCTATCCAGCCATAACTACACTCTGAATGCAAGTTTAGGGATATATCTTGTCATTGGTTTGGACTCCAAAATCCAAATTATCCCTATGTACCCAAAGTTCCATGGAAAAACAAATACTTCACAAGCTACTTAGCCTCTGTATTTCATACTAAAAGACAATCTCCTTTTGCCTAGCCTGCAACTATCCAAAACCATTTTCCCTGCAAAGCAACATTAAAACTCAATTTTCTAATGCCCAAGTCGTCTGTCTTGTTAGGCATTCCTGGACGAAAGTGATGGTTTGAATCTGCACTTGGCCACTTGCAAATCCTGAAGAATTTTCTTTATTTGAGTTTTTAGTTGCACTAGGACTGGGAATAAGCAATCATATCCTATTGGGCTGATTCTTTCTGCAAAGGACAAATACTGGCACTTCATTCAGATACTATTGTCTCCATTCTTGCTTTCACTGTGTCCTATGGATGCTTGGTTGATTTACCAACACACAATGGGAGCCCAAGATATAAAGGAGAAAGCTTGTTCATGGATCATCATAACCTCACTGCAAATCCTACCACCTGATTTTCACCAATTCTTTATGGATTGCAGCATCTCATTACTATGGATTATGAATTTCAGCACAAAACAATCTCAAAACATCTTAAACTCTTATGAAGGTTGTCAATCCAGCTTTTATGACTATCATGAATGTAACAATGAATGAATGCCTCACATAATAAATGTTTTATTATTTTCATGAATCTCTCTCTAAACCTGTTCATGTTGCAGGCATGAAAATTTACAGTACTTGGAGAAAATGAAGCAGTTGGTTCTGTTCATTGAAAGAAAATTGGAAGAAAAGGTTGAGTGCATTCTTTTGTAACTCACTTCTTTACCATAATAAACTGTTTTATTTATTTATTCAGATATAGATATTGTCATAGAAGCAGTTAAACGATTGCATATTTTTCTGGCTAATTATTTATATCTAAAAATCTCCATGTCTCATGTGAAAACTTGATAGGTCTTCCATGTATGCATGCATAAATTGTATCAATATTCTTTAACTTGATGTGCCATCCTTTTAATCATGTGATTCTTGTGTTTTTGAGTCTTTCTATCATGGACGGAGAATTTGTCAATAGACTTTCCCACTTCATCTTTTTCACCCTCTGTTAGCATACTTTCAACAGTATGCAATAGGATTAAAGACATTATTGCATGCTTTACTTGGACCTTGTTTATGTGGTGTTGTTGGCACGATAACCACTAGTCCAAATTATATAATTAATATGAATATTTGCCTATCAAGATATGAGCTGATAATACTTTGTAAATCTTCAGATGACATTATTTGAGATTCATACAATTCACATTGAGCACTTACACAAGAATATGTTTCATCTTCTTTTGCTTGGGACCTTTCATGCTAAAAAAATTTAAGATTCATTATTCTGTAGCTTACTTTTTCTCTCTTATGCAGCTCAGTAGTGCACTGACGCATCCTTTTGTTGTTTTCATTTTCAACACAAGAATACACTGTTGAAACTATCTGGTGGTGTCATCCTTGTCACAAACCTTTCTTGCCTTTCCAATGCCACCCTAGTTCTTGCCTGATAAGTTGTCAAAACTTAGCATTTAATTCCAATAACTTAAGGCTTAGCATTTTGCAAGGAAGCTATTTTTCAGTATAGGAAACTAATTTCAGCTTTTGGTAGTATTTGTGATGGCAGGGAAGCCTCCTTAAAATTTTCTAGAAAGCCACTTTATGATTTTCCATGAACCCTTATATAAAAGCTATACATAATCTCTCTTAAATTTGTATGAAACCTGAAAACAATTCTGTATTGCATTTTGCTAAATGACCTTTTGAAAACTTCATTTTATTAAAGAAATTTCTATGAAGTTCCTTTTTGTAAGTTATGCCTCATGTGTCCTTAGCTGCATCATGCTTGAATTTCTAGTCAGCTGCCACTCTTCTCTTTGCACTGCTTCGAAGTCGTGCTCCATCTCCCATGGTTTGGTTGAAAGAATTAAATGGGAAGTGTCTGAAATAAAATTCGTCATGACCATAACTTGGTTGAAGATTTGGGAGGATTTGTTGTTGCAAGGAAGTGTGTGAAGTTTTAGTAGCTGTGGACCCTGTTAAACTTCCTGTAGTTTGATCAACTCATACACATTAAAGCAAAGAGGCTGGAATTGGATTTTAAGGAAGAGAATGTGCTTGAAGCTGTGGCAAACCTTGGTAGGAGCAAAGCTCCAATATGGATTGTCACCTGATGTCATATTTGACCTTCATTCCAGTCCTTTTGGACCCTGTCAAATGACATACTGGCATTTAAGGTTATCAAGTCAAGGGTGACTATCTAAAGACTGTGTTGTTTTAGAACTGCCGGAAAAAGGAAAGTGAAAAGGGAGGGGATGAAAATTTGAACACCATCAAAAGGCCTTGCTTGCTGATATGCTGGCTTTTAGATTCAAAAAATTTTTAGGGGCTATCTAAGGGGTGATGGTTTGTGTTTTGGGAAGTGGATTGTGGATGATTAGATTGTTTTGATGCTTGGATTGGGTAAAGTTGAAAATGTTTATGATGTTCTCAGCCGGAGATTCTTGATTTCAAGTCTGACTTGAACAGATTATGAGTTCCATGCCAACCGGATTATGCACTCCATCTTGTACCTAAGACCTGAAAATGAGCCCATATTAAATCAAATGGGCTGTGCTTGTAGCTACTGTTGGATCAAATCTCAAAGTTGATTTTGGTGTTTCCCATGTATATCCTCTTGAATGATGGTTGGACGTCATTTTCAACCTTTAGTTTTTGTTTATAAGCTGGCATGTTGTATTATATGGCATGCTGGGATTTGGAATGTGCCACTTAAAAGTTGGCATGAATATGATATATTTTCTTTGTCCAAACTTTTATGGGGTTGCTTATGGACACATGGACATGTGCATGTACAATATGAAATGAATTGAATATTTCATATTAAAGGGAAAAAAGGTAAAAAGCTCTCCTGAATGCTGATTCAGTGCTTCAAATGCCAATCGAATGTAACGTTACATTTCGTTGACAGCAATGCATCACAGGCTCAAGGTGATAAGATACTTGCAAGTTTGTTCACTGGAATAGCACCTAAGAGTACACTTTGATCTATGTTTTTTAGGACAATGTAGCATGGCAATAAGATGCTTGCAAGTTTGTTCACTGGAATAGCACCATGAGTACGCATTCATGTTTTATTTGCTTAGTATTGTTTTATGGCATTATTGTTGTTTACATGCATTAGCCTTTGTGCTTTACTGTTATTGATGCAGGAGTGTATTCGATTGAGCTGTTTTACCCAACCTGATGGTCCCATAATGGGAAATGGTGGCTTTAAATCCTCAACTTTAGTTCCTGGGTAACAAAATGCTTCGAGATTTTTTATGTTTCATATAAAGAATGAAATGTCAATAGGCTGAGGCGTGATTATTTCTGTTTCTGTAGAGAAATGGAAGCATTCTTTGTCAGCCAACCAACAAAAGACAAGCTCCCAAAGGTATTTCATTCCACAAATATTAACCCGATTAAACACTTCTTAATTCTTGTATGATTTCCAACATGTTGCAGAACTGCCCATCTGGATCTGTGCTGCTTGGTGAAATTTCCTATGAGAAGCTCTCAATTGGAGGAAAGAAAAACAACCAAAATCCACAAGCTCGTCCAGTATCTTACAAAATTTCTTATATAGTGCCACCAAATAAGGTAACCATATTCAATACCTTTGAACTCCAAATAAATTGGTCCAAAGTGATTGCAATTAGGATGACATAGAGGGATGCCTAATGAATTTCACCAGAGCTCTTTCGAATTAATATAATCTGAATGAATAGTCATAATTTAGTTAATTTATATTGTCACCTTGTCGCAGCCTGATGAGGAAAAAGGAAAAGAAAGTTCTGCTTGCTCTAAAAGTGTATCTGAGCGTTTGGAAGAAGAGGTAACATTGATTTCTGTTCTGTGGGGCAATTAATTATGTGCATACTCTTTTCTGCATGCAAGCATGATTGATTCATTTCCTTGTTGCCAACACATCTCTATCTGCAAAATATTATTTGCCAAGTGCCTTGACACGTCTGGTGTTCTGTGGTAATTTAATATAATGTCTAGAATGAAATGATTGGTATTCATAAATTGGCACTGAAATCAGGTGCCTGGTTACATAATATTTCCTTCATAGAAACTAGGACCTGTTTGGTAGCTATTGGTGAAAAAAATTCTATTAAGCAAAGCTTTGTCAGCCCGCAACATCTCCAAACCTAGTTCCAGGGATAGTTTTTTTACATGTAAGGCTGTTTGAATAACACCAACTGAGGGATCAAGCAGCAACCTTTTCCACTGGTGAATTGCACTGCCCAAGGAGCACATTATGCTATAGCTTTTATCTGCAGTGCCTCCACAGACCTTTTTTATTTTTAGGTTGAGGGCAATTTTCTTGGGTTAATTTGCATTCATGCGGCTAAGATTTGCTGATATTGCATGTATTTGCCTCTCTAGTTTTGGAATTTGTATCCATGATCAAAAGGTTTGCTGAATATATTAAAAGTACCCCTACCATCATGAAATCACCATTAAATCAGTAGTTAGGGTCACAAATATTTTGCGGTGGACAAAATTCCCCCTCTTTGTTCTATGGACAGTTGGAAATCTCTCTGCCTTCCCTTTCAACTTTTGTGGGGTTTGATTATGCTCTCTTGGTTGCTCAATGTGTCTCAGGCATTTCTTTTTTCAAGATTTTTTTGTCCACAATCTGAAAGGCTTAAATTTTTGTCTGGCTATACAATTCATCACGACTTGGAGATGGTTCTCTTAGTTCTGTACTGAATATCTCACATACTTACAAAGCTCCTAGTATTAGTGTTATTACAATTATTGCTACAAAGGATACAATGACATGTACAGACATCAGTGATATTACTGCTGATACTAGGGAATTGTATGATTCACTTTGTAAATATTGGGAAATGTACTAAATAATATCTGGGATGACCAGAATACTACTGACAAACACCCTAGATAAAGCTCCATATTGATACAAAACATCGTACAAAAGATATTTTTTCATGCATATTCCCTCTTATACTTGATGTGACGAAGCCATTTAATTGCTGCATAAGATGTCAATATTTGGTACATATTGGCAGATATACATTTCTTCAAAACTCCAATTAATATTAATACATATTCTTTGTCATTTTGTACATGTAATAATATGTACTGATTATTTCTGATCCATGTGACTCTTTGATGGCTACATTAGATGTGTTAATGCTATTATGAGCAATCTAAGCTTTATCTTTCTCTGTATCATTTTGTAGTTCATTGAGATTTTGCAAAGCTGTGTTTCTTCATTTCCAGGAATGCCTTCTGCTGATACTTTTATTGGATGTTGTTTAGTCTGTGATTTTAACTTGTTATAGAATGTCTCAAAAATGTTTCACTGGTGGTGTTTTGATTTATCAGGTTAGGGATGCAAAGATAAAGTTTCTTTCTAACCTCAAACAAAACACTGAAGAGGAACACTCAGCATGGAAGGAGTTATCAACTTCTTTGAAGGTAGAGGTTCCTCATGCTTTTAAGAGTGTTATTATTCTGTTACAGGTGAAAGGGGATTCCTTTTCACATTTTCACTAATTGACCACATTCAAGCCACTATGAGCCTTTTATACTTTTCATTGTCTTCTCCGGCTTTCTTCAATTCCCTAAATATTTGGTTTGTCCACGTGGATAGTGGAGAAAACAAGTTGACCAGAAATCATGGATGAGAAGCATTTTTCTTCTTTATTCCCTTGAATAAAAAACTTGTTCTTTTTCCTTCGATCATCTCTTCCGTTCTTTATTTTTTATAAATAAAATTCATTTCATTTTATCTATCAATTTATTTATTTATGGTCAGTATATTTGGTGTCTTTGTTATTATTGTTTTTCATTGCTACTTCCAATGCAAATAAAATGCATTTCACTTTATTTGTTATTTGTCACAAGATTTATCTAGTCGCTGCAAGAGAATAAGATCTGGTGAAAGTGAACTTGACTAATGTGCAAGCCGGTGATGTTGAGATCCTCAAGGCCATGCTTAATTACTGACTGGAAAAGGAAGAAGTAATTACTAATTTATTATATTGGCATATTGTTTCAAAATCAGTGTTATCAAAATTGAACCGATGTCTGAATTGGCTGTTCATCTATTCCTGCTCAAACTAGTTCTACCGTCACTTTAAACAGGATTTAAACCAGGTAATTCGAATTTGAAGATTTGAATTGATCTTTGTTCTCAAAGGTTAATAATTTTATGCATTTAATAGTTCAAATTTGACTCGGAATAAGTCATGGATCCTATATATAGCTGCACATCCACCACTAAAATTACTTCACAGACTTTAACTACACTTCCTTTCACCTTTTTGTTTCTCCCCCAAGGGTGAGAACCAATAAATCAATCACAGAAATTGTTTTATTTGACGTAATGGTTCATACGGTTGACATGCTTTTCTAAGACCAGTGAGTCATGCATCCTATATATAGCTGCACATTGAACACTAAAATTACTTTTCAGACTTTAACTAATTCACTTTCTTTCACCTTTTTGTTTCTCTCCCCCTGGGGTTTCACCCCCTTGGGTGAGTACCAAAAAACCAATCACAGCAACTTGTCTTATTTGACCATATGGTTCACATGGTTTTCTAATTAAAATGTGAAACCAAGCAACATGGGACCGATAAAGGAATTGGTTCTTGGTCAGACTGGCAGGTCCTGTCTGGTTCTGATAGCATTGTTTAAAACTCTTTAATTTGGACATAGAATTGTAAATATTTTGCTTTGAATATCCCATTTTTGTAAATGCATATAACAATCATTTTGTTTCCTTTTCATTCAACAAGCAAGCCTTAAAAGATCAGTAATTATATGTAATTGTTAAGGATCTTCTTCATGTAAATTTGAAGTCTTATTTGAAATGCAAGACACTTATCTTTTTTGATGGAGATAATTGTATGTAATTGTTAAGGATCTCCCTCATGGATACTTGAATTCGTATTTGAAATGCAAGGCACTATCTTTTTT
Organism: Pouteria campechiana; assembly: GCA_036873735.1. Classification (NCBI taxonomy): domain Eukaryota; kingdom Viridiplantae; phylum Streptophyta; class Magnoliopsida; order Ericales; family Sapotaceae; genus Pouteria; species Pouteria campechiana. The sequence goes on along the minus strand of JAYJMB010074234.1, from coordinate 8,659 downwards.
TAATTTTTTTTTATTGTGCCTTGCTACTTTGGCTGCTGAACGAGCTCATTCTTTGTTATGATTTGTTTGGATGCTAAAATTGGACTTTTTTTCCAAGATTAATTACACAGCCAAATACATTTCAACTCCTTGGAAATGGAAACATACTTCTAAAGTGAGTTATCTGAGGACAGAACCAAACTAATTGGATCATATATACAAATCACTCAAAACCCTGGTTCAAATCTATTCTGGTCAACCTCTTCCATCAATTAGGCTGTATGGTGTGGCCAAAGGTATATTTAATGATCAAACTGGATTCACAAATGCATGATGGTAAACCTTGCACAAAAAAATATTAGCATCAGGTATTTGGTGAAAATGTCATGAATCATGTATTCTCCACATTAAGATATAGAAACAAAGGCAGTTAAATGTACACAGGTAAGTGTGTGTATATATAAATATTTTCATCCTGCATGTACACATTCATTTTCTTGATAGTAATATTTCCTACATGCATGTCCATGTTTTTCGTAGCAATATTTCCTACATACTCATCCATGTTCTTGGTTGTAATATTTCCCATATAGAGTTTTCTGTTTAAATTTTAAATTGCAAAAGCTTGCATAAGTCTTTCTACTATTGCAGTTAGAATATCCCAAGTACACACCACTGCTTGTTAAGATCTTGGAGGGGTTGCTTTCTAGAAGTCCCAGTGGAGACAAGGTTAGCTATTATGAGGAGGTAAGTTTTGTTGTTTTGATGATGTAGAGAGATGCTTATTGCTTAGATATTCAATCCAATTTTACTAAGAACAAAACGTTAGTTTTTTATTTCAGAAGGGCAGTAATATTGATTATGAATATCCTAAGAATTGGTAAAGAAGCATTCTGCTATAAAAATGTCCAGACCTCAATCTAGTTGTGCCGACCCTTTGAAAACAAATTATGTTTAAATTACCTTGAACAAAAACTATGTCTTATAGTTCCCTTCAAAAAGGAGTACATCTTGGATTTCTTATGAAATATTTCTTGTTTTCAGCAATTGAGCTCTAGAATATGCTCTTCCTTTTGTTCTCATTTTTGTTTTCGTTCTTTATGGTACTCTTCTATTCTTGAACTGTTTAAGAATCCATGGGGCTGTGATTTAATTTTCTTTTGCTGTGTGTATCTTGATTATTTTCAAAAGAAACAAGACCTTATTATGTTTCATGTCCTTACCTAAGAGCATAGCTCAGATTCTCAAAAATCAGATTTGTTTTCAAATTTTCTGAAACTTCCAGGCTATATGCAATTCACATGTTTTTGGATGCTCAAAAGTAAGATTTTTCTACTAGTTGGAAGTTATCATTTTGCAGGTTGTAAAGGCAGCTGATGAGGTGATTGAGAGTATTGACAAGGATGAGTTGGTGAAATATTTGTCGGTGAAGGCTGATCCTGAAGACAATGAGGCAGAGGTGTGTGTGCCTCCTTTGGCATTTATTTTTCTAGGCCTGGTTCACAAAATGCTCATTGGCCTATACATTGTGATTTGTGTTTCTTTGTGTATGTGTTATCCGCTATTAGTAACAACTGGGACTCACAATTCGTCTGATCTTTTTAGTACTTTTCGATCAGACTTGATTTTTAAATGATGGGGAAATTTGCTTTGGCAGGTTCGCTTAGTGTTGATGTGCTTAATTGATTTACTTGTGTTTGTTGAAGTTCAAAACTCAGAAGTCATAAGACAAACATTCAGGTCGACTGTCTGACCATAGATAACTAGATCGCATGCTGTTATCCCATGGCCTTTGTGGCATCTACATGTGTGAATTTTTCACTTTCTCCATTTCAATATGTAATTAAGTGCATGCCCATGCAATTGGATAGGTTTCCATTTTTGATTTGGCCATATCACAAAAGACATGTTGAGAAAAAATGAGAATCAACTTGCAGTTAAGATTATAATTTCTATAAGAACAATGATATGCAAGCAACTTATGTGTCATTCTTGCTCATTATCACTGAACGATCTCCTACTGATTAATGGGCAACCAGAATCTGGTTTCATATTGCTAGAACTTTGGTTTGGTAATCAGTTTAAAGCATTTCATGAAATTGTTGTTTGATGAAGATTCTGCTTCATGAAAGCAACAACAAAATGTTGATTTTGCAACTTTTGCTCTGTAAACACTTTGATTCATAATTTTGGTATAAAATCCTAAAGAGGCTAGATGGTTCTTAACTCAGAAAGAAAAAAATAAATAGAGAAAAAAAACATGAAGTTGAAACAAATATGATGTCTAAATGGTCTTTCATTTTTTGTTTCCACTTCTTTCAAAGTTTCAATTAATTCTTTGCTGGCGTTCACAGTTTTGCTAAGAAAGGAAATTTCATTAAGCCTAAAAAGAAAATTTTTTGCTAATTTCGGAGAAATTATCGATAATTTTACCAAACTTTTTTGCTAAAATATAAAAAGTGAAAAAATAGGAAATTTTTCATAAAACTACATAAATCATGATAAATCTAATTGTACATTTAGAGTAAAAAACATTACTTTAAATGTCAACATATAAAAAGTAAAGGAAATATATTAATGACACAAACATTGATAAAGTAGATTTCTAATGTAAAATACTAGTAAAGAAGATATTTATGTCATAAAAAGTTGTTCAACATATGCATATAATGTAAATTATAAATAAAAAATATTCTAAAAACATGCTATCATGTATAAATAAATAAAGGCAACAATATTATGGAATAATTAATACTAGTTACAATAAAATAATTTCAACAAGAAAGACACCATCCTTTTTTACATCCAAACAATTTGTGCATGTATTTAAGACTCTAATTATATGTCTTTAAATGAGTAATTTTATAAATATTTATCTGCCATAAGTTTAATAACATAAGTAACATAATTTTTAAAAAATATAATATAAATAATTTATTTTCAGAAAATATAAATATTATATGTTTTTAAAAAGTAAAAAAATCATTCTACAACTTTTATTCTGTTACCATATGAAAAATATATTAAAAAATAGAAATATATAAACAAAAAACTCTATTTACATCATAACACAGTTCTTTGTGTGAAAATAAAATAAAAACTGCATTTTTATTACATGCAGTCGTCAGTTGATGATTCTATAGGTGAAATTGGAGTTTTAACCCCAACCCCCCCTGCCACACACACACACACACACAAAGGAAAAAAAAAAAAAACCTCTCCCAAGAATGGACTTCAAAGGCTTGGAAAGAGGAAGAACTGTCACAGTATGTTGACTTTTCTCTTTGCAAAGCAACTTAGATTTAGTCAGAAATGAGATTTGATGCTTCAGAGATGGTTTCGAAACCCAAAATTTGATTTTGGGGGAGACCCAACCACCTACAATAAACCCACAGTTAGGGCAGATGGGTTTCAAAACCCAAAAATCAGATTTGAGGTGAATCCAAGCTGCCACTGTTGATGAAAAACTGTTGTACACCTTAAATCTATATGAATTGAAGGCTCAAATTTGGTTTTTTGAAAGGGAAAACATTAGTAGAGTTGGAAATGGCTTTTGAAAAGTTGTGTATGGTTTTGGAACAAAAACAAGAGGAATCAAGTAGAAAAATGGCATTTAGGTATGCTTTTCTAAGATTTTCAATTTTTTAGCAATTTTCCCCCTATTGTTTGCTAATTTTTGAAAATTTCTCCAGAATTTCGAAATTTTCTCATAAAATTTCGAAATTTTCTCTATAATTTTGAAAATTTCTCATAAAGTTACATTTCCATCTTTCCTTGTTGAGATTTTTTTGATAAAGGACTAAAATGAAATTATCGGTGAAAAGTTCTCTGATAATTTATAAACTACTAACACAGTTCTTTGCTGACAATTACATAGATTTCCTTAGAATCTAAATGTGGCTTATATTTGTAGAAAACAAAGAAGAAGATGGAGGCAACACGTGCCCAGTTAGCAGAGGCATTGTACGAAAAGGGAATCGCCCTTGCAGAAATTTTATCATTACAGGTAAGATAAAATGGTTTTTCCATTTTATTTCTTTTTGAGTTTTCCTTTACATGTTCCAATTTATTCTGTATTTAACATACTTTTAAGGGGGGGAAAACATTGTTGCCCATGCATCAAGCCCTTTATTAAGTCGCTCATCATTTTTAATGATTCTGCCTGGTATCTCGATTCTCTAGGTATGCATCTAGAGACGAGGAAGTGAACCATGAGACTGTTTATAATGCTCATGAGAAAATGGAATACAGTCATGTCATAAGATTAGGAAATCTTGGATTGCAGCCTTGTCGTTAGATTCACTTGCTCACCATCAGACTGTGGGCCACATATCTTTGGACAGAAACGACCTCATTATTTCTTTGATTTTTGAGGAAAAACTCCTTGGTACTATGGTAATTACCAATCCAGCTGTTAGAACATGTTGGTGGTGTACATACCACAGGAATGTTTGTATGCATTCTCTCATTTTAATCATCCAACTGTGTACATAGCTAAGGTGTTGTCAGTTGCATCTTGAGAATGGATAATTTAATCAATTTATTTGGCGAAAACTGTAGGCCTTCAAGATAAAGTCAGGCTGATCAGTTCTCCTAATATCCTGATTAACGGCCTATATATTTTTCTCTCATTTTCTTCTTTTATCCAATTCGGGTAATACTAAATCCAGTTTTTGGTCATTATCCCTTATTATCCGCTTTAGAAGGCCCTAGATTTCATATTTGTTATCCAATTCCAGTATTATTTAATTTAGGAAACTCTATATCAAGCTTTTGTTTTCATTTTCTCCCATAATTCAATTTAGGGAACCCTAGGCTGAGTTTTTAATACCTTTTCCCTCAAATATTCAATTTTAAATACCTTTTCCCTCAAATATTCAATTTTAGGAACCCTAGATTGCATATTTGTTATGCCATCCCCCATTATTCAATTGAGGAAACTCTACATCAATTTTTTGTTCGCATTTTGGCCTATAATTTAATTTAGGAAATCCTAACGACTTGATCCGAGCACACATGGAAATGACAGCTTTAGAATTTCCCTGCAGCACAATCATCTGAGCAGAGATAAGAAACAAGTCTTTCCTAACTCCAGATACAAAGAACCGCTTTGTGAATTCAAAGCATCCACAATAAGAGATGAAAGACTGATCTTTAGAAATTGATACTGAGATACCGCAATGAAGCTTGTAATACTCAGATGCCACATCTACATCCGCCCTTAGCTGTATGTAAAGAAAGCAGTTTTTGTTTTTATTTTCTCTATTATTCAAATTAGGAAACCTTAAATTATATATTCTGTTTAATTCTTCTATTCTTTAATTTAGGTTACTTTAGATCAGTGTTTGTATTATCAACAATATCTCTGCCCTAAACAATATTATCGATAATTTATTGTGATAATATCGATAAATGCGAGATTTTGTCGATAAAACGACGATAATATCGATAAATGCCACGATATTATCGATATTTTTGGAAAATTACAGATAAAATCGATTTGATATTTTTTTTTATCACTGAGTGCCTAAATCGATATTATCGATGATAATATCATCAATAGTATCGATAATGGGATCACTGCTTTAGATTAAGTATAGGTGAGACGACAGAGCATATCCTCCACATGTAAGAATTCTTTCTTTGCTATTAATTTCATCTCGATAACTTCTTCAGTTCATCTCGATAACTTCTTCAGTTTCTTTTTCTTTGCCTGTGTTTGTTGAACAAAAATAACTCTGCAAGGGTTTGAAACCTGGTTCTACATATGCATATTAATATCATATGTTAGAAGTGCATAAGATTTCATGCCTGTTTTTCTGCCAATGATCATGGGATCCAACCCACTCTCAAAATATTTGTCATGCTTGATAGCCATCTAAATAACTTTGTTTCATGAAATCAGAAAGAAAATCATAAAATTTTGGTGCCTCCATATCACATCATCATCATAGCCTTATCCTATTTAATTTGGGTGAGACAAAAATGCTGTTATTATCACAGACCATATCCTCCAGATGTCAGAATTCTTTTCTTTGTTATTAATTTCATGTGGAGAGCTTCTTTCCTTTTTTTTTCCTTCCTTTTGCTTGCGTGCATGTCAAAGGTAAATAACTCTGCAAGGGATCTGGTTCTACATATGCATATTAATTTCATATTTGATGTTAGAATTGTTTAAGAATTTATTCCTGTTATTCTGCTCACGACTGTGGAATCCAATCCACTCAAAATCATTGTCATGCTGGATAGCCACCTACTTATCTTGTTTGACAGTACCTGGGATATGTCTGGGTCATATTGACATCATCCATAGTGGTAAAACATGCATATATGAATTTGAATGCTCAGAAAATAGAGAATCCGTCAGGTGTTGTCAAAGTTCACAATGATGGATTATCACAATGGACTTGTTGTTTTGGAACTGGTTTATCCTCTTGTCATGCTTCAGTCATAAAGTATTCACTAATGTCAGGTTGTGAAGGGACCAGTTAGTTCTGAGCCTGAAAGCACCAAAGATTCCGGCAGTGCAGTGGAGAAATCTTTGCCCGGGGGTTCTGACTTGTCAGATTTATTCCAACAGAACTTCAAAGAACTAAAGAAATGGGTTGATGTAAAATCCTCCAAGTATGCCTTGCTCCTGGTGTTGTATGAGAAACATTGTGGAAGGTTGGGAACGGCATTGAAGGTAATTTTTATAGCTGTATTCTTTAATTGTTGCACTTCTTATCAAGTTTTCAATGGATTCATGCTTGACATTATTAGTATCACAATGGGACCCTCTCTCTCTCTCTCTCTCATGCTTTCTGTGATTCGGAACCCAATATTTTTACTTTTATATAGAGAATGCTTCTTCTTTGAATAAAATATTGAGTTTTGAATCTCAGAGCATAAAAATGTATGCAATACATTTCGATGCTTTTTTTATTATTATTATTTAGAACCCATTCATCTATTCTAATGAAGAAAATGGTTCTTATTGTTGTTGTTGTCCTTCTTCGTCCTCTCCTTCTTCTTAGAGAAATATTTGGAGCTAATGTTGTTGTCATTGCTCTTTTGGAGCAGGTGTTAAATGATCTGGCTGAAGATGACTCTGAGCCCCCAAAGAGAAAGTTATATGATCTAAAAATATCTCTCCTTGATGAGATTGGATGGACACACGTTGCCTCTTATGAGAGAAGATGGATGTTTGTCCGCTTTCCTTCAAGTCTGCCTCTTTTTTGAACCCCCCTCTTGTAGTCAAGTCTGACTTCTGTTTTCATGATAAAAAGTATGCACTAGAATTATTATTATCAATCAGGATCTCAGTCTCAGGAGACTGTTCAACTCTCCTTTTCTTCTCGAAAGTTGATTGATTTAGGGTAGCATAGTTAATCACTAACACCATGTGATGAGCAGGTCATTTTGGTAGCACCGCCATATCTTGGAAATTGCTCCTTGTTACCCTTCTCATATTTTTAACATTCAAGGGAGTCCAATATTTTCATCATATATCCCTTTTGATCGAATTAATTCTACCTTTGCAAAGATATTTGGAGCCAAAACAAACAAGCCATGAATCAGTAAAGGCAATTCAAAATATGTTATAGCATTCATTTTTGTCTGTGTTAATGCTATCAGCACAAATGAATGATATTTTCCAGGCCATGTGCCTCTAGCCAAATCTGGTCAATTTAAGTCTTCCCTACTACGAGGAATATGATGATATTTGCATGGAAGCTCTGTCATATGAACTAGAAAATAAAATTAGCGAGGGAACATTTTGAAAGAGCCAGCCTGCATAGGGTTTTTGCGATGATACCAACATGCATTTTTTACTATGTTTTCAGCTCATGTGAGTGTATATTGTATCATTGACTTGCGCATAGTTGATGCTTGGTGTAAGCATGTAAAATGCTTAGAATAGTGCTGCTATTGACCATGACAAGAGGCTTTTCGGCCTTTTAAAGGAGACTGCCATCAATTCAAGCCAGAGAACTGGCTCATGGTGCAAGATGCTGTCTTTATTTCATTTGCCTGAGTTTTGTAAATGGTCGCTATCTATTATTCATCGCCATGAAACGCTGAATTTTTTTTTCAGATAACCGAACAAACGATAAGAATTGGGCCGCGTAAGAAAATTTTGAGAGGTTCCTACACACTATTTGGTCAGACAGTTTCCTTGTGGCTGTGCATGCCCTGTTGTAACCTGCAATAATCTGAAGCATAAACGATACATCTATAATTCAAACACCGCATGATGCAATTTGCTACTCGGGCATGTTTGGATCGAGGCTGCCATGTTATGGTAAAGGGATATGTTTCTTCTCAGCGAGAACATGCCATGAAGACCGAGAATTCACTTAACATTGAAGCATGGTATGCTTCAATCTGTAGGTCAGGTTCCAGTTGAACAAATCAGGTTCTATACTAGGAACTGAACAGTAACCAAATGAAATGATGGGTATACCATTCACAATTTTATTGGACCGTGTCCTTGGTTGAGGGCGAGGCCAATAATATTAATTCCTATGAATTAAGGATACATCCTATAATTTAAGCCTTCTTTTGCCTACTAAGTAGCTAAATATCCATACGAATTGATCTTTTATAAGGCAACAAATGTCCCTGTAAATTCCCATGTCAAAGTTCCAACTACAAATTTGGATGAATCATACCAATAAATTTTGAAATAAATGGGGTA